>VZSF01004188.1:869933-1074214 GCA_013398295.1 Chionis minor
AGAGGCGGGGAGGCGGGGACCAGCCCGCCCAGGGATTTCAGGGGCTGGAAGAAGTCGGGGGCCGCCTCGAAGTATTGGGCTGGAGGGAGGAAGGAGGGGTAGTAGGCAGCCAGGCTGGCGGGGCTCATCCCCAGCGCGTCTCCGCCGTCTCCGGGGACGGACTCGCCGGCCAGGGACAGAGCCATGTCAGGCCGGGCCGGGGCTGCCGGGAAGCGGAGGGACAGACAGACACCCGGGTGCTGCCGGCGCGGGGTCCTGCTGCGGGGCGGGATGGAGGCGCGGGAGCCGCCGCTCGCTGCCCTGCGCCGTCGGGGCGAGCGGCCGGGCCGCCCCGCTCCACGTCGAGGGCGGCGGGGGATGGGGAGCACCTCCCCGCCCTCCCGGACCCCCCTGCCCTGCCGCCGGTTCTGCCTTCCGCCTCGTCGAGGCCCGACCGACGGGCCCGGCCGCAGCCCGGGCGGGCTCTGCCTCCTCGCAGAGCAGGAGGCCGCGGTGCGGGAGCGATGTCCCCACGGGTGAGCACCTACTGCAGTAGGCGAGCGGCCTGCCCGCCGGCCTCCCGGCTCCCCAGCAGGACCCACGGCCCCCAAGCAGCGTTTTCGCGGGTTGCAGGTGTGGGGGTTTGGACATGGAAACTCCAAAAGCACCTCCGAAACTCCGGTGACCTGAACACACAACCGCACGCTCTCCGCCACTGCAGGGTTCACGGACATCGCTGAGGTGATTTTATTTTAGCTTGGGGTTGCCCGGTGGGTGCCTGGCAGGACACTGTGCTCCTGCTGGCGCTTCCCAGGCTGTATCATCAGGCCTGTGGCAGGATCTGCCCAGAACGGGACCACAGGAAGACATCTGGCCCTTCTCCCTTCCAGAGGTGCTGGGTGATCCCCTCCTATAGGGTTTCATCCTGGCTTTTGTGGGGTTTCTCGTTCTAGCCTCCCCTTCCTCCCAGGTGGCTACGTGCTGCAATTGCTATAAAAAGGGGACCTGGAAGGGACTGCAGGGGTCCTTGCCATTGCAGGATGTCATCCCTGCTTGTGCAGGGAGATGGAGAAATCTTTAGCCCAGGGTGAAAGCGCAGGGCAGGAGCACCATGGGGTACTGTAGAGCCTCCCCTTGGGCAGCTCGTTCCCTGCCAGTGTCCAGCCTGAGTCCTGCACATGCAGGTGTGGAGGGAAGGGACGGGACGGGCAGTGCTGCGCTGCAGAAAGCCTGGGGACTTGCACCCACAGGTCCCTCGCAGAGCAAGGTGGCATAGGGCTTCCTGGAGCACAGCCTAGCTCCAGCCAAACTGCATGCAGACACGGCTGGAATGGGGAACAAACACAGCCAGGTCTGACTCCCAGGGGTTTAGGTGCCATTTGAGGGGTTATGATGTGCTATAAAAGCTAATTAACATAGCTCTATGTGATCTTCCGTAAGTAAAACATTGCCTTTGTCCTAAAGAAGGGATGTATCAGGACTCACTTAAGCGGCCTCGGAGGGACAGTGGCTCCAGACACAGTTGCTGAGTGCACTTGACCAGAGGTGAAGCCATCATTCCAGTCCTCTTTCTTATCTGGCCGGAGTGAAGTGCTCTGAAATAGAGAGTTTGCGCAAGAATCGCTGGCTGCCTGGGGGAATGAGGGTTTGCAGAGCACAGGACCTCAGGCACTGTAGTTCCTCCCTACCAAAAGCTTCGATTTGGAACTTCCCTTTATTTTTTCCATACAGGACATCAACAGTAAAACACCAAACACAAGCACACAGCACTACTGAGGGAAACCCAGAACTGACCCAGGCTGTCCCAAGACTCCTTCCATACTCAGTCCAGCTCAGCTTTGTCCCCAGACTTGAGTTTGAACATTTATGTACTTTGCATTAAATGAATTGGGCTAATTCTCCATCCTAAACTCCCTTTGCAAGACAAAAGTACTGAATACACCAGGGACAGCCAATATGCACAAGAGGCTTAGGGAAAAGGTAGGAAGGAATGCAGCCTTCTGAAACTTGCTTGAAATAGTCCCTTAGCTTAAACTGCCTGATTTCTTTTTTTTATCAGTCTTTTTTTACTTTCTCTGTGTTGTTCCAAATCTCTGTTATTTGTAAGACAGAGCTGATGCTGTATTGCTTTAGGAAACAGTTTCAGGCAGGCAGTTTAACATGGTTGTATTGATGCAGCATCAGTAGCACAAAAGCAGTAGCGGAGTTAATCAGATTTATAGGAATAAGGCTTTGAGCTCCAACTGCACGGAAAAGTTTGAGTTACCCTTGGAAATTAAGCGTTGCCAGATAATCTGGAATCCTCCGGCTACCCTGTGTGCAGGTATCACAGCACAGGAAAAGGGGCTTATGGAGGAGGCATGCTCACATCGGAAATTTTGGAGAAATGAAGACAAACAAAAAATCCATGAGATCTATAAACTCGCAACATTTATTAAACTGTAGACATGCCCAGAAATAAAACTATCCCTTTTTCTAGAAGCCTGATGACACAGAGCCCAGGAGAAGTGAAAGGCTTGAGGCACCGTTGTCACTGTATTGAAGATAATTTTTAGAGGCTTTCATCCCTTAAGAGGTCAAAGGCATTAATTGCATTAAAACAGTCCCAACCTTGGGGAGAGATGGCGGAGAGGAGGGGGGGACCAGAAGTGCAGCTGTGCAGAACCCCTTCCAGCAGGGCTGGCCTGCAGCCACCCCCAGTGTTGGGACGCTACAGTCATTTCTTGGGAACAACTGGGAAATTGGCTGCCGAAACAAGCTGGATGTTGGTTTTGCTCACCACGGCACCCAGGGGAGCAGCTCTGTAAAAATGAAACCATTTTTGACGCACGAGTCCCAGCATGCGTTTCCAGCCTGGCCAGGGAAATAGCTCACCTCTTCTGCCTGCGGAAGAGAGGGACAAACAGGAACACCAGTTCACTTTGCAGGGAAATCTCTGGCTCACACACACTCGGTTCAGCCAGGCGCCCCTTGCTGTGGAGCATCCCTGCTGCCAGCAGGGCAGGCCATCGGCTGAAGGAAAAATTCACTCTGGAATTATGGCTATGAAAAGAAAAGCCTTAAACAAGCCCTGGAGACTCCTTCACTGCCTGGCAGCTCCTGGCTGCTGCACCAGGAGCAGCTCTCACGGCTGCTGGCATTTAACACCTTGCGGAGTGGCACCTTGCAGATGTCCTCCAGGCCAGAGCCACCCACCCAGAGCACAGGGCTCTTGGCAGTCTCCTGCCTTCACCTGTCCCCCCCCCCCATCAGAGTAGAGAGCCATGACCAGCAATGTAGGTGTGCCTGCAGCGTTTGGCTTTTGGGCTACTGAAGTGCCACTCATCTTTGCCTTTGGATCTTCGTTATGATTTTATTGGCTTCTTGCAAAGTAATCACAGCAGTCTATGAGCCTCCCTCCCCCGCTGAAGGATTTTAGAGGGTATTCCTTCACCGCTGTGGTGTGGGAGTGCATGTTAAAGACAAGCACCGAGGGACATCCCTGCAGGCTGCTTGCATAGCATTCAGTCACCTAACACGGATGTTATCTCCTTGGATTGACCCAGATTCCTCGATCCAAAACATTGCATCCCACATCCTCCCGTCTTCCTCTTAGTCTGGACACAAGCTCTTCATCATCACTCTTATTCCCACTCTACATCTTCTTTACTCCAGACTTAAAGGGCTCTGGCTCCTACATGTTGCCAAACACAAAGGTTACACCTATGAGCAGCCCCCTGATCCTCCGAAGACCACTGTGGCGCAGCAGACGCTGATGCCCAGATTCCCAGCTGTGGAGTCCCTGTGCCCCAGCACTTAGACTGACAACCAGCTGCAGTATGACAATCAGTCATGGCACCAGATGCTGCCGTGGAAATAATCCAAATTACAATTTAGATCAGGTCAGAGTAGAAGTAGTTTATTGCTATGGCTATAGGAGAGGACAGAGAGGACCACCTCTGCTGATGTGGACTATTAAAAAAAAGGGAAATCATATTAAAGTGATTCAACTTTCTTTTTCCAGTATTAGCTGTATCTTTAGATATAGCAGCATTTTAAGGATGTGATCATTAGCTCAGTGGCTTCACTAAAGCAATCCATTGCTCTCATCCCATTCCGAATACATTAAGAATAGATAAAAACTGAAAAATACATATGCAGGAAAAAGTTGGAGAAAGCGAATCTAAAATTTGGAGCAAGCCAATCCTGTCACATAGCTGCAATCCTCCCCCTTTACTGGGGTGAGCCACTGGGTGGGCACACAAGCAAGGGCAGGAGTATCTGCTCTTCTTGTCTCTCAAAGCCGTTTTGCCTGCAGTTTGCACGGAGCTGAGTAAATGGTAGGGCTTGGAAGAGACCTTCAGAGATCATCCAGTCCACCCCCCCTGCCAAAGCAGGTCCACCTACAGCAGGTTGCACAGGATGGCATCCAGGTGTGTTTTGAGTATCTCCAGAGAAGGAGACCCCACAGCCTCTCTGGGCAGCCTGTTCCAGCGCTCTGCCACCCTCCAAGTCAAGAAGTTTTTCCTCATGTTGAGATGGAATTTCCTGTGTTCCAGTTTGTGCCCATTGCCCCTTGTCCTGTTGCTGGGAACCACTGAGAAGGGTCTGGCCCCATGCTCTTGACACCCACCCTTCGGAGGATATTTATAAGCATTGATGAGATCCCCTCTCAGTCTTCTCCAGGTTAAAGAGACCCAGGTGTCTCAGCCTTTCCTCACAAGAGAAGTGTTCCATTCCCTCCATCATCTTTGTTTTGCTCTGGCCAGGTTCACTGTGGGTCCATCCAGCCTCCAGAGTAGTTGTAGCACAATTCACATGAAGTGATGAAGTGAACTATAGCCTGAAACTGGGCTGGGAGAGACATTTTTGGAACAACAGGAGAGTCTCCCCACCTCTCCTGCACTGTCTTCTCAGAAACATCTCCTAGGGAGAAATCCCTAGAGCCGGAACAACCCCACCTCCCCAGCAGCTGTTATGGGTCTAGGGGGAGGCTCAGTGACAGTTGATTGACCCACACCTTCTTCATCCCTAAATATCTCAATCAGTGGTGGTTGAGTACTTTATTCAGAGTGTATTGTGCATGAACTGAAATACTTAAAGTGAAGTTCTTTTTTTTTTTCTTTTTTTTCCCCCTGAGACCTAAACCACAACAGTCTCTCAAACGTCTGGCCTGGGATTCTATTTTCTTTTTGGTGGCTTCCTCATACCAATTAAAAAATACATCCCACTGAAATTTGGGTACCTTAGGTGCCCTGGACTCTAAGGTGCTCCTTAAGCTTAATCCCTTCAATGCAATCAACTGTGGTTTTTTCACCCCCAAGGTAAGTATCCAGAACCAGAGGCTGAAGGGAAAGAAACAAGGCACACAAGGGGTTCCTCCTTGTCACAACATTTAGCGTGAGCCCACCATGCTGGCTGAGGTCAGGGCCATTAGCAGCCGTACCAAAGGAGGCTCAGACTGGAACCAAAGACACAGAAGGGTTAATGGGGTCCATCACACCACCTGAGTCTTGATCTGCTGGGATGATTTCTTCTGCAGCTGAGTGAAGTTCCAGGTCAGTCCCTAAGTGGCACAGACCTCAATGCCCAGCTGTGAAGGACCACCATTCATACAGGTTCATTCACACTGCAATTCCAACCTGGACCTTTCCTGACCTACCTCTCCTAAGGACTTTATCAGTTTGTGATCATTCTTCCCTTCCCTCTTCTAGCTGGCTAAAGAGTGGGAACTCTTGGTGGGACTCCGGTGGGATTCAGCAGCCCTCAGATACCCTGGGATACAGACGACCCTCGGCTGAAGCCCCAGCAGATGTTACATGCACAAGGCCACAGAACCACTCATGGCTGCTCTGGGTTCTGCTTTCTTCAGTGCCAGAACTAATTTATCATGAAGGTTTCACTGTGATGATTGTTTCAGGAGACAGGATGTCAGTTCGGTCAAGAGGCCCACTCAGGCTGTACTTAGCATCTCTCCTTCCACACTTCATAGCCCAAGAGGCCGAGGCAGAGGGCAGATAACCCCTGCTGCTGTCTGCTCTTAGAGCAGCCTGAGCCCAAACACAGTGCGGCACGCAGCTCTCCTCCCATACTGGCTACAGCACCTGGAAAACCAGGATCAGCAGCGAGCAACAAGCTGGGGAATAATTCAAAGCCTCTGGGCATCCCTCTTCCATTCCTGTGAAAAATCCAGTCTGCAAGACTCAACATTTCGTTTATCGTGAGAAGGACCTTCAAAAGGCAGTGTCACTTTCCGTCTCTTTTGTCATCATGTCAGGTTAGAACTTGTATGTCACATGCTCTGGTCTCTGTCAGCAAAGCCTGATCCAGAAAGTAAAAGGCAGCACTTCTCTTTCATGAAGTACATCAGAGGTCATTGTTGGCTCATCATACTTAGACTGATACCAGGAGTTTTAGCTAAAGCTGTTGTCAAGAATTTTAATTTCTTTTTAATAGTAATAAATTATAAGGGGATAATCGCGCCTGAAGGCGAAGTTCAGATAGGAAACATTTTCCCTCTTACCATATACACAGATGTTGTCTCTACTCATTTCTGACCTGACATTGGGAAAAAACATCCTCCCTTCCTCGCTTTCCTTTACGTGGCAGTGTTTTCCTCATATTCAAGGATCACCACCATTTTGCCAAAGCCAAGAGAACTGCAGGATAAGCCTTGTTTTAGTAGAAATGGTGAAAGGTTAACAGTATTTGGAGGTCCTTAAAATAACTTTACTGTCTAAAATTTTTAATATAAACAGCTTTTCTCCCTCATCCATTTCCCAGAGAGAGCAGCAGATCATTCTGATAAACAAGCATTCTTAAGCATTCTTGTAGCTGCTTTTGCCCCCTTTTTTTTTTTTTTTTTTTTTTTTTATGAATCAAACATTTCCAACCATCTAAAATTAACCATTTGGCACAGTAAGGAGAACCAGCCCTTAACTCTACTCAGTCCCACTTCACACCATTCGAAATCTGCCTTTACTGAAACCATCATGAAAGATGCCCATTTTGTCCGCACTCTGCTATAAAGAAGTACTCATAATGAACTGTTTTCACATTAAGCTGTGTGATAAACATTTTCAGTTAATATAGCACTATAAAGATAAAAGGATCTGTCAGTAACAACTAGTTAGAATCTATAAAAGCCTTCAACATAGAAAGCCTGCTGTCTTTTTAAAACCTGCTGCTTCATCTACCCTCTAGTGCTTCGGTACTACATCTTCCACCTTTCTACGAATAAATGAAGACACAACAGAAACATGTTGAAATCTCTAAAGCCATGTAAAACCCGAAGGCATTAAAATTTATTAAATGATGCAATAACAACAGAATTCTTTATTTACAATAGCATTATTTAACATCAAATAAGCAAATAGCATCAGCAAAGCAATATTAACTTGCATAAATGTATTTAAAATTTCTCTGAATATATCTACCTTTGCATAAACTGCTCACACTAGAAATACAAACATCAATGCAGGTGAACAAAGTGATGTTCAGAGTCAACTCCGTTTTGAAAATAAATCACAACCTGAAACACTGTAAGCTTTCTCCTGAAGAACCATAGTTTATATATTGCTTAATTTTACCCTTGTATAATCTTTTCATATACACACATCTCAGATGCAACTTCATGATGAACTGTACAAATAAAACCCACAAATGACATAAAGGGAAAAAATTAAAATGACAGTAAATGTTTGAAGAAATGTGTCCATCATCTCTATTGAACAACATAAAGATTAAGTGATGATGCACTTATTCCAAAATTGTACACAATTCACTATACAAATATAATACATCAGACAGCTATGTAGGAATATACAAGACTTAAAAACAGATCTAAGGCATTATGCTAGATTTTAGCATTTTGAGGTTCTTGCACATAGCTTTTACCTGTAGTAAGAAACTTAAAAGATTTTGTTTTAGTCTACAAAGAAACACCAGGGAGAAAATTCTAATTAAAATCAAAGCCACTACAGTAAATTTTCTTTTGTGCAGAGAATGCTTTTGCTCTTAGGCAGCATACTACCATACAAATACTAGAAAACTTTTAAATTCACACCAACAATTAATGGCTTAAGTTGCATTTCAAAACTGATTGTGTATCTTTGGGTTCTGCAAGTGGAGCTGTGCCACCCATTTCATCTGTTAAGCCCATATGAATTCCGCTTTTAAACAAAGATTAAAAAATGTATTGTATAAACTGCAAAAACATTGCTTTTAATTAATACAGGCCCAAAGGGATACCAGTGTGGGACAATATTTTAAAGATTGAGTACAAATTAATTCATTGTAGCAAAACAGCTCACTTCACTTTTTAAACTTACCACATTACATGAACACTTAAACGGGTCGTACGACCATGTATATATGCTTATTTTTCACATTATGCGCCTTTCACATTTAGTAATCTAAGTAGAACACTGATTAATTGTTCTGTTAAACAAAATCCAAGTACTTTCTCCGACAAATTTACTGTATACAGGATGAAAAATACTGATAATGAAGGGAATTGATTTGGCTTTTTTGTTTCTATAGTGATCAATATGATCAGAAGATTCCTTCACTCACTTTTCTCTTTCATTAGTTAGAAGATGACTAAAGTCACGATAAACCCAAACGGAGCCAAAGTGATAGGTACAATCTCCTTTCTGTCAAAATGGCAATGGATGAAGTATCATAATCACTACAGATGATAAGGGTGTGCAGGTCTGTCATGAAATGGGACAAATTTAAAGTATTTTGTCCACTGTGAAAAAGAATAATCTATCTGCAGAAGTTATGGTTAATAATTGAAAAAAAGAACGGAATTGAAACAAAGTAATTTTAAAACTCATTTACACTTTGTGGTGCAGGAAGTTAATTCCTTCAAATTTACGCATCTTATATAAATAATTTTTTGTCAGATATATAATGCAAGTTCAACACAAATGGCGTTGTAGTAATGAGGCTGTGGAGCTCAGGGCTGACAGCTATTTTGGTTTCCCATTAGCAGATAAGAGGGCAGCTCAGCTGACTAAATATTCTGTTTGAGTTCGGTAAAAGCACAGTGACAGCTGAAAAATGTTGTTTCTCCAAAATGGTGGCACTGCCCTCCTAGGGACAAACACAACTGTACATGTCCCGGGCTTTCATCAAAAGCCTTCTACAGAAACAGCCTATTTCCAACCGCCTTTATCACATTTTCCTCATCCGTAATATAGAAGAGCTGCTACTTTATTTGAACTCCCACCTGAAAACCCAAACAAATTAAACGGCAACAGAATCAACCTTTCACTCCCAGAAGGCATGGCTGATGAAATATTATAAAATGCATTGCATTTTATATGACATCAAAAAATTTGCATTCAGGTTAGAAAGTTTGTGGATTGGGGGTCAGTGGAAAGAAAACAGAGGTCAAAACATCAATTTCTTAATATTTCAAGTCCTCGGAAACTGATGTCAGTTTAGTAAAAGATTATTCCAACCACAGTGGGCAAGAAAAAAAACCACCCCCTGACAGTGGCCTGCTTAGTAACAGTTAAGTTTTTCTAAGATTTGTTACGAAAGGATATAAACATACAAAAATCAAGAATTGGTTCCTACAGTGGCTGCATATAATATAGGTTAGTTAAATGACATTATGAGCAGAATCACAAGGTTTAGAAAATGAGAAGTCTCAAGCCTACAAATTGGGTCTAATCAAGGCATTGTGATCCTTTACAAAACACTTTTCCAGGAGACACACACGGCTAAGAAGATATCTAATTTAATACTGAAGTACCTCATTTGGAATCAACTTCACAACATGTATATCTCACAAAAATTATACAAGTAAAACACTTAAGTTTTCAACTTAAATTATTGCTTGTTTACATATAAACTGGATTTTATGTACCTTACAAAACATCCTCGTAGTCCACACTGCTTTAAAATAATCAGAAACACACGATAGTGGTGAAGTCTGTAGTGATATCTGCTATATAGGTATTACAGGAATTGTTATTTTCCCAGCTAGGGGGATGGGAACCAGAAGTTATCATGCTTTAAAGCAGGTATCTCGAGCTCTTTGATATTATGCACCAATTTCTGTCACTACCATAAATCAGTACATGCATTACCATCGAACTTTGCCGTTCAGCATCCAGTAACTGGCCCTCCAGATTGCTGGAAACACACCTAGGGAAATAAAGCGGTAACCTTTTTTTTAATTCTGTTAGAAAGAAGAGAAAGATGACAGAGGTCAGGACAGCCAGGTGAAAGGAAAAAAAAAAAACCCCAGGATTTGCTGATTGTTAGGAATTTAATTAAATAAGAATGTAACCAACTTGTATTTTTGGATTCATGACTTCCATTATAAACATTACCACAAAACCCAACCGAAACGCCCCTTACAAACAGCCCTCTCACAGGGCAATTCTCATCTGTTTTACAACTTTAACCCCATTCAAAATTGGTCTGTATAGTTTTCTGCCTCGGTTCATCTTCTCTGACTTGTCAGTGGAACGCGGTCGTTGGAGGTCTCTGTATGTACCAGACGTTGCTTCTACACCCTCCTCCACGCCTCCTCTCCGCCCCAAAATGCAGGCCTTAGTCTAAAACACCAGTTTTCAGACGGAACTGAATTCTTTGCACCAGACTGAATAAGCCAGGGAAAACAAAGGAAAAAAAAACCAAACCAAAAAAAACCCCCAACACAAACAAACCCCAAGGTCTAGAACTAAACAGAAACAGAACAAGAGCATGGTTGTTTTTCCTTAAATACATACATTTAAATACATTCAATCTGACACGGTTTATGAAAATTGCCTGTCAACATTTACTTCGCAGGAGAGATCTAAGTTGCACTAAGGTGAATGCAGTGAACAGACTGAGCAACTGTCTGTACGCTAGCTTCAGACTGTCAAAGAAGAGGCTGCTCTTCGGCAACGACCGCCCGGCTCCCCTCGGGAAGGCTGGGCTGAGTCCTGTCGGCAGCAGGCAGCTGCCGCCGGCGCTGGCAGCTCAGCTGGGTCACCACAAACAGACGCAGCTCTTCAAACCGGTAAGGATTTGGGGCCGTAAGCCCAGTCAGCTGAAGAAAGGAGCAACCGAACCACCCTCAGGGTCAGCAATATTTCTGGGGAGGGAAAAAAAGGAAAAAAAAAGGAAATTAGAGAAAAACAAACCAATTCTTCCTTCTGCGATAGTGAAGATGGATAGGTGAATGAGAGCTGGATGCAGCATTCGCCATCAATCATACATTGGTGTATTACTGTAAACCTGAAACTTAGTCCAAATTCATGACGCTAGACTTTTCTTTGTGCACACTAATACAATTGACCTGCGATTTAATTCCAGTGACAGCAGTGGAGGATTAATTTCACTGCGTTCTTAGGTCCTTAATTCACTCCAGTTATCATGGACTTTATAACAATTCAGGATCACCTGCCTCTCGAGGACTCCAGCTAAAGGCACAGCAATATGGTTTAAGAGAAGTCTCATACTTGGAGCATGCGCAAAATCTCCCTGTGCTACTGCTTTATCTCTCTCAAAGGAAACACTGTCTTGGTTCTCTTTCCCCTCCAAGAATCATAATAAAAAGGGGAATAAAGAAGTAACAAAAGCTTTAGCTACTGATTCCTAGAGATGTTTTTTACCTCATACTTACTACCCTTGCAGCGTCTTTACACACACAGAATACACACTGGTTTCGGCTGAGTTGCTTATCCTGTACTTCCTTATTTAGAAAAGCCTCAGGATGTGGTTTTCACAGTTGTTTTAAGACTGTTCCTTCCAGTGACTGCAATCTGTGCCTCTCTGCCTTCCTCCCCTTGCAAACTCCTACTCCCATGGGGCGCTGTGGTCAGGCAGGTCAGGGAGCCAATCCAGCCCAAACCCATTTTTGTCCTCCCCCGGGGCTGCTTTTCACTCGCACCCTGTGGCTCCGGCAGCAGAGCGGCTCTTTGCTCACAGCCTCCTACTGTGCACGAGGAAGATCTCCTTTGCTCCGGGACGGTGCGGGCAGTAGGCAGCCTTCTCACCGGTCCATGTCCATGCTGCCAGGCTGCCTTCTGGAAGCTGCCTACACCATGCTTTGGACTCTACCACACTTCCCTCTGCAGTCACAGAAGGCCTAGGAACCTATCTCTGTTGCCAAATAAAGTCAGTGTCAAGAAGCATCCTGCAATTCAGGAAAGCAAGGTCCTATGTGTTGTAGATCTGCTATTCCCAGCCCAGCTGGTGCAGCTGGAGCTCTTTGGAGGTGACCAGCCATGAGCACAGTCCGGAGGTCAACACACCGAGTCCTGCTCCTGCCCCTCCTCGCTTCATCACAGCACGGAGACACCACACTCGCATCCCTCAAATCCTGACTGATATGGACAAGCCAAAGTTCTGCTCTTCTCCCTGACACGGTGCGAGGCGCTTTGGGGACACTGTTGGCGCTTTTTGATCATAAAGTGATACAGAAGTGAAAATCCAAAGATGTCCTTATTTTCAGAGTGGACATTTAACAAACAGTGTATCTACAGAGATGCTAAATAAATGCTTCTACTATAGCAGTGACTTGAAAAAAAATTCAGGCACTGCAAAAGATTTTTTTTTAATAATTTAACACAGATTTGAGTCATAGGGTGATAAAATGTATAAAGGAGGGAATAAGATAAAGAAGGCACAAGTGTACCTTGAGAAAAACATTCCTCCTCATTTTTATTTAAATATAATCAACACAAAAAGGGCTTTAAAGAAATACGTCAAATTATTATTTCCAGGCTGCAGCGAATGGGGGAAAAATTGCTCAGAATAACTTCCATGGCTGATGTACGCAACTTCAGAGTAGAACAGTAATCTGAAAACCCCCAAAATCGTTGACTGTTAAGATTACCACTACACTATATTAAGTTAAACTGCACATCCCTCAAAACCCTCAGCTACAAACAGCATTCTTCAGACATTCACTTTGAAATAGGAGCAGGTTCAAAATTTTCTTTTGCCACATGAAATTAGTTAATACAAATTTGCTCCAATAATGGCAAAATAAATCATAAAGCTGTTCCAGTTGCAACTATTTTCAGCTCTACAAATGAAGGGCACTTTGTGCCTTGAAAGACAGAGAAAATTCTCTGTCCTCCAGTTACTTTAAAAACAGTTTCTCTGTTAAACATTAGTGTCATTCTAGAAAGGCACAAATGGTAGAAGTTTCATCCTTAACATGTTAGAACACAATGAAACGGTATTAAGCAAACACATTTAAAACAGTAAATGTAGAGATCGGACATCCGTAGTTGTACTGATTTTAGCAATAGCATGTTACTTCCTGGTTACTCAAACAGAACTAAACAGAACCGACCCCTTTACATACAGTTATTGAGACCAACTTTATGAAATACTGAAAAAACCCTCAAATTTGTCAGATGAGTTTCTCAGCTTCTCATTTGTCAGATGAATTTCTCAGCTTTCATACGTTAAAGCCACAACTGCTACGGGATGAAGCACATTAATCCTTTCCTCAGCTTTCTAATTACACAGCTTCAGCTTTAAAAAAAAAAGTTGCGTAGGAGTAGTTTATAGCACAGACACACGAAAATAGTAGCTACTTAACCTCTCTTACAGTTCAAAGTTCAGTAAAAGGTATTAATAGTGCATATAAACCAATTACATTTTCCTTGATGGTCAGAGCTACATTAGTAGAATAAAAGTAAAATCCCAGGGTGCAGTCCGATGTACCCTTACAGAGTAATTCAAGGAGTTTTAGCAAGTTACTTTTCTTCAGGAGAGACAAAACTGCTCTCATGCACAGCCAGTGTCCAGCTCATTGTCACGGCACCAACTCCGTTATTTTAATTTTAAACCCCACAGATTTCCTGTCCAACGTCCTGCCACTCGTTTCCTTCCACCTGCACCCTCTTCCCCGCCTTCTCTCCACCCTCTCTCGTACCCTTTCCATTACATCCACTCTTTCTTTCTCTCTTCAACCATTTCTTCAAAATCTACCTCCTCTTTCCTCTTCTTTACCCTGCGTCCCCCTCAACAGCCTTATTCCCTCTCTTCCCTCAGTGGTCCCTGGCATTTTGTTCTCCGACAGTCTGGCTTCTCTCAGCACGTGCAATTTAAGGGGTATGGGAATGCACTGAGCAAGAAGACAACTCCTGGGTATACGACAGCTCCCGCTAAAGCCCAGCATACTGCGTCTCTTCAGCAGTCGTCAAAGCGACGGTGAAATGGCTGCAGAAGGGCCTCTCAACCCACAGATCCCCCACTCCCAGAGACAGGCACTTGGATTTTGAGATGAACCACGAAGGTGTGGAAAGAACTGGCCTCCAGGAAGTTTTAAGCACACGTGCATGCAAAAAGAGAAGGATACGATCAAATACACGTATAGCGCATGCTTCCTCAGAACTTTCACATCCTTCGTTTTCATTCATCTTGACACATTTGCAGTCAATTTTTTTTTTTTTTTTTTAAATTTCTCCTATTATTCCAATTTCTCTTCACCAACAGGAGAAAACTTTAAATGTTGCTATTGGATTCGGCACAAAGAGCAAAATTTGTTTCTTTAATTCCACCTTTCTGATTTCAACAGGGCAGACACGGAGCTGTCAGGTGCAAGGGCCGGTTCCGACAGGACTCCTGCAGGAATAAGGGGTTGGAGCCGCCCATTCCCATTAGGATAAGGAGCTCGGGAAACAGGCCGGGACGCGCCTTCCCAGCCCGTCCCCTCGGAGCGGCGGGGCGGGAGGGGGCAGGCGACAGCCGCTAGATGGCGCTTCCCGCGCGCGGCACCGGCCCCGCGTCCCCAGTGACGTCATAATGAAGGCACAAGTTCTTACGTGGGGCGGCTTTGGCCGCCGGGAAGGGTCGGCGTCCTACTTTTGGCGGAGGGGGGGTCTGGCATAGCTGCCGTGCTCGGACCGGGCAGGGAAAATACTCCAGTTTCAAACTCCCGTCAGGCCTCGAAATACCGGGTTTGTGGTTTGCAACTTACTTTAAATGAAGATTATTTCCATAAAAAAACCAAACAAACCAAACCCAAAAACCAACCAAACCCCAACAAGCCTCCGCTGAGGAGGGGCACGTTAAAAACCCACCTCATCCCCTTGGCCGCACGCCAAGAACCCCACAATGTCTTTCCTTTAGCGCTGTTACCGTCCGGAATACAAATCAGTTTTGACCTAAAGCAAACGCTAATTACCCCGTCAGTTGGAAATCTGTGTGAAAATTAGTTGGGTCCTACCACTCTTCTCAGAAGGAGCACTGTACAGGAGGTAATAAATTAAATAATTCATGAGATTTTTGCCCTAAGTATAACACAACCAGAAGTGGAAAAACACTCAGGCAGGATGGAACGTGAAATGGGTTAAACACGCAGCAGTGCAAGTATAAATCAACAGTCTTTCCCGTCAGCAGCAAATAGTCATGTAATTGCTCTGTAAAAAAACAAATGCAACTACATTGTTAATTCAATAATGTAATGTATTCTGTTAATGTAAATGTATTCTGTATTATTCACTTCAGTAATGCCTGTGGGACCTAAACAAGGAACTTAATATAGATGTCACCAAAAGCGGAATTAAAAAAATTAATTGCAAAAACTGTAATTACTATTACCATGGGTACTTTTAACTTGGTAAGTAAAAAGATACTGTATCCCTTTTAGACCCCAGCATATTCACAGTTCCATTGCTTCTGTATGCCTATATATGTCATTTCTCACCCGTGTTGCATCTCCGTCCTGCTTTATCATATCCATTCCAGGCAGCTGGTTTGGAAAAAGATTGCCTCCCCTCATAGCAGGATCATTAACCTATTGGTAAAAAGACATTAAGGAGCATGAATTAAAAAAATACATTGGGAAGAGGGCTGGGAATTAAAAAGAAGCACTATAAAACCGCTACGCTACTTGCATATGCCAGCATTGACTTTTGATATGATCTTGCAATCGGGGAAGTAACTATATAGCTGAGCACCCTTCTTGTGCAGCATGTGTTTGACTCGTATTATTCTGCTTCACAGTCAACAACAAAGATTTCATTCCTGATACTATGACCCTTGTGCGTATTTTACAAAACAGGCTCCATAAATTAGGTCAGTGTTACTTGAAGAGGACATGCCTGCTATGAAAGTCCTGAAAGCAGAACCGTGTAACTGCTTTCCTAACCTCAATAACACACAGCTTTTCTGCTTGCAAACCACCACACAATTTTTTCAAAGCCTGATGAGATAACACGTAGGTTGAATTATACCAACTATTGACTTAGTTTTAATGACACTTAATTTTCTGCTGGTAAGGAAAGGGAGAAAGATAGCATTAAACAGGAAAACATGCAGCTGCACAACATCCTGAAGGCATGGCCTCAACAATTTTGTGAACACAGGCATGGGAAAGTACTGGAGCTGGGTGTTTCTGCACAACCAAAGGGTCTGTCATGCTCAGTTATGTGGAAAGAGTGGCTTGCCAAATTTATAGCGTTGCTGTCTGAATCAAAGGATTAATCTCACCGTGTAGGAACTGCCATAAAATACAAAACACAGCCCTTCAGTATGGTTCTGAAGTATTAGAAAATCCAGATTTCCTTAGAAGTTTCACAGGGAAAGAAGCCTCTTCCTAGGGAGTCTTTGTTGACTCGGTTCTCTCTGTTACTTCCCTCAGACTAGCTGGCTGTGCTAATAGTGCAAATACACACCTCCAGATTTTGCTGGAAGGAAAAAGATGTTTTCTGTGTTACCTGCCCTTTAGGAGACTCGTGTTGCCAAGGAGAGGAGATTCTGCCACGGCACTACCTCACTTCAGCTACAGCAACCTGCTGCAGCAGGGCAGGGAAGACTGGCTTGAATTTACCGCACCAAAGCCTTCTCCTTTCAGGTCCTCCTGACTGCTGTTTCTGCTGCTATTCACTGATTCTGTGGAACGTCGCAATGCTAAATGCAATCACATGCCACCACCCAAAGAGGTGGTTTCAAATGCTGCCAGACACAAGACTGCAGTTCAACAGGAAAGGTTTAAAAACTTAAAAAAAAAAAAAAAAAATTGCCATAGGAATTTCAACTCTGAAGACATCAATTGTTTTGTGCTGTAAGTCTTCTAGCGATGCTTTCTGCTTCTTAATACAAATGGGCAGACTTTTAAACCTGAATCTGAAAATTTAAATCAGAAGGGAAGAGAACCATGCTACTTTGTTCAGAAAGAAACAAAGCAGACAGCTTCGCAGCTTTATCTACGTGCATTTGACTAAGCAATAGAATCCATCTTCGAAAAATGCTTTCTGCTATTGATCAACATTCATCAGAATGCGCAGGCACAAATGCCTTTTCTGTTTGTTCAGCAGACAAAGGAAAAAATAAAAAGCAGAAAAAAAATGGCATATTGAATCAACAGCAGTTTTGGAGCAAAAAGATGAGTGCATGATTTGCAGAGTTAGGAAAGGTATGGAAAAGGAAGACGGTTCCAGCAAAGGCACCAGTGAAGTTTCTATAGCAGAATCTCTTTGCCAGTGATGATGGAAGAATCCTGACTGGCACAGTAACAGATAAAAAAAATAATAATCTACCGTTTTCTAATATTAATACATTTGCTTCTTAAGTCCGTGAAACAAAACACTCCACATTCACACATTAACTTTTCTGACTTCAATAACAATTCAATCAGAAAAGTACAGTCAAGGACAAAGAAATTGAAGGGTTTTTATCATTTTCTGAAGACAGGTCAAGTTGCGCTATCACATACGAAATCTGATTAAAATGAGACAGAAGATGTTTTACAATTCCTTTGCAATTAAGCCCATTAATATGGCCTTCTGTTAATAAAGCAGAATTACATACAAGGTGTTTAATAAGAAAAGTTTCCTTCCACTCCAGGGCTCATTTTGTCCAGTATGCTGAACAAAATCAAAACACTGTTTTGAGATAACCCTTTGTACATGCCATGATAATTTTGGCCTGGGGAGTACTGCACCTGTGCAGATTAATAAACATTTACTCAGGGAGGACATCTAGATAGCAGTTTATTTCATATACTGAAAAGTCTCTTCTCTTGCATAGGTTTCAAATTGCTTCTCTGACAACTCAGCAAGTAACATGGATCTGTGATGCAAAATAATTAACAGGCAAAAATACAGCAAGAGTCCGTTGTGCAAACAGGATGACAATGACGACAAGGAGACAGTGAGTTGTGTGAAATGGTGCAACACTGGGAAGGTTTGGACTTTCTCGATGCCTGGGAAATCTGTTGCAGACAGAAGGACCCTGCAGACCCGGCAGCTAGCATTTCAGTGTTCCTGCTATCGGCCTCCTAGAAGACACACTAGTAAGAGCAGCCTAGAGAGCTTTGATGGAATTTTAAAAGAGAAGATGATGATAACGGGACAAGATCTGATCCCTCAAGTACATAAAAGAGTCTCTCAGCATCATAAATAGCAAGCCCTGGGAAAACACAAGATTTTGGGCAAAATCTTCATTTTCTACTTGGTGATGCTGGGAGCGTAGGTAGCGAACAAGAGAAGCTGGAGATACAGCAGTATGGTCAACTAAACACCAAAATTAGCATTTCTGAGCTCTGGATATGTCTATATCATACAGCAAAGTGCCACAATGACAGAGAGGAGCGAAAGCCAAACAAACCTATTCAGTACCCTAAGGTAATATACTTGCGTCTCACCAGGTAAATAAGCCCAGGCACAACTTTTCCCTAACAAGTAATAAATATTACTTCCAAAACCATCCATTAACATATGAACTGTTAAGGTTTTTTTTTTCAAGAGCTGGTAGTATAACCACTGTTACTCACTGTGGTTAGAAAGAGATGAGCACGTGAAGTTAAAATTACGTATTATGGAACAAAAAAATGGCAGTGAATAAGTAAGTAAAAGTGTCGGTGACGGCATAAAAAAAGCCAAAAGAATGAATGAAATGGCAACAGTCAGCAGAATTAAAGAAAAAATAGTTATTTTGAAAACCAGCAGTTACAAGAAAAAGTTTAGCACAGCCTAGTTAAATAAAGACCCCAAATTGTAAAACATTATGGCCTGAACACAGAAAAAACAATAATTTGGTATTAATAGAAACATTTTTATTTATTCCTGCCTCTCAGAAAAGGAAATGTGAAGCAGCACAGCAAACATTCCTAAGGACTGAAAAGTACTGTCCTGTGGCCCAGAAATGGCCCCCCAGCTGCCAGCTGGCCACCTCTGACCTAGATGAAACATAAAACATTTGCTTGCAGAGTTTGCAGATGACACAGTGCTGAGGTGGTAAATCAGGAGGAAAATAGGTTACTGTTACACAATGAGCCGTAGCACTTAAGGAAGGTAATACATTTGGGAACAAAGACCGCAGGTTTCATCTACCTGCTGAGGAGGATCTGGGGATCATTGTAAAGGTTTTGGTATCTGCTCTCCAGTGTGACATAATCACCAACAGAGCCAAGGCAACCCATGTAGTGAAAGAGAAATTACAAGCAGAATTTGACTTTACACAGCTTTGGTGCAGTGGCTGTTGAATCACCATCTCCGGTTACTCTGTTCATACTTCCAGGAGGAGGTTACAACAACGGCGTTTAAAGTAGATCCACAAAAGGGACTGATGGGATGAAAAACAAATGTAGAGATGGATAAAGACCCTCAGCCTATTCAGCTTACTGGAAGATAGATAAATGCTATCTTGAAACAAGATCTTGTAGTCTAACAGGAAGGAAAAGCAGTGCGACAACTGTGCTGGTGGAAACAGTAGTCTGCATGGAAATCTTTGAAATAAAACCAGATGTCTTTCTATAATGCATGTTTCTCAGTTCTGATTCCTGGGGAAAATTATGTAGCATGGACACGCTGAGAAATCAGACTGGGCTGTCACCTTCAAATCCCCACTCTTCTTTTTTGGTTTTACTATTGTTTTACTACATTAAATGTGTCAACAGTATGTACTTGGAAACTAATAATAATAAAAAAAGTCTGCTATAGTTGGGCGTAGCAACTGGGAATATCGGAGAAGGTGACAGATTTGGGAGTATCAAAATTACTTCAGGTCACCAGTATGCGGCAGCTGTAAGAGACAAATGTGATCTGGGGCTATATCTGTCAGAGTATTCCAAGAGAAATGGGGAAGAATTAGTGTTACGCACATGGTGCTTAGGAAATACTGATTCAAACTGGAACAGGTGCAGAAAAGGAAAAGGAATTTGAAGCCTACAAGAAGAGATTGAAACACTGTGGCTTGTTTAACTTACAAGAAAAACCCCAAGAAACCCAAACAAAAACAACCCAACAACCTCAAAACAAGAAAAAAATCATGTTGATAGAATGGTTCTTTCTAAAACACAAGAGAAAAGAGCTATTCAAGCTAAAGAACAATATTGGAAAAGTAAATACTCTAATGAAATTTAGGCTGAAAAAGGACATACATTAACAAACCAATAATATAACCAGCTTTAAACTGGAACGTTGCGGTCTCAGAAAAAAGGTTTATGATATTGTCCACCACAGCGGGAGTTGCTGCCTGAAGACACAAGAGGTACTTTCCTGCCCATATTTCTAAGAAAAGTCCAGAATTTCAAGCCTGCGTGTTGAACAAATGGGAGTTCAGCTCTGAAACAAACATATGAACCTGTTAATTAGGAGGACTTGTTTGTCAAATACTTATGAATGTACTGTATGAGTTTAATTGCAGGTTGACAAACAGAAATGTTATTTTCCTTATTTCAGATACCCTAAGTAGTAGTCTCAAATAAAACTGAGTGTGTAAACCTTTGCTCAGCAGAAAAGAACAGGTCACTTACCTATTGATTCAGTGTATTTTACATGCACCACATTAAAAAAATTGTGTGGATTTTGTGCTCATGAAGGTGCCAGATTGATAGTTCTTGAAGTTGACTGCCAATTGTCTGGTACTACACATGCAGTGGCAGTAGAAGCATGTTCCCCACACTGCTCACCCAACTCCTTCACTCTCATCTCTAGCAAAGAGCTGCCATTCAGTCCTAGCCTCCACTGCTGAGAAAATTAGCAAGGACGCTGATGACCTACAACTGCGCTACGGAAACTTACCTACTGAGAACAGGAGCTAGACCAGCACGCACTTTCCACGAAGTCCAGGAGCAACTACATGTGTTAGCTACAATGGTGCTAGGTCAAAATGGGAAATTTAAATGCAAAAAAGTGCTCGCTACCTCGTTGGTCACCTTGGTTATCTGAGTGCAGAGCTAAAACCAAAGCCTTTTCACATCATTTCTCAAGAAAACTAGCAAAGGAAATGTAATGGCTTACAGCAGTTAGAGCCCAACGCAGCGGACCTGAAAAACTACTGAGAGTCAAAGAACATCCTCTAGCTGTCATCTCAAGTCCTTAAATTCTCACCTGCTCAGGACCCATGGAGGACAACCCTGATGTAGGCACAGAGGTCGCTGAGGTCATGCTGATCTGCCCTGTCATCTGGTTCATGTTGTTCATACCACTTGTGTTGGTTGCCATGGATACACTGATGTTCATGTTATTATTGTACATGCTGGTGCTTGCTTGCTGCCCAAAATGTGGTGGGGACTGTTGTGAAAACATGCTACAGCAAGGAATGGAAAAAGCAATGTGTCAGACTTAGAATGCTGAAGCCACTAAGAAACTACTCTCTTTTTAATATATCTTAAGCTCGAATTTGTATATGCTGTCATTTATTACAACTTCACAGGAAAAACTAGTTTCCAGCTACATTAATGTCTAAGGAATAGATTTTCAAAAGTTAAGGTCCCATGTCGGTGCACAAAAATGCATGCCTTTGCTTGTGAAACTATGGCAGAGTACAAATCTGCTATGTGTGTGCAATAACAGCCAATTAGCTGTCTAAATGGGTTTTGTATGCATTTTAAATTTGTTTGGGGAAGTAATTTTTGGAGGGAAAGGAAAACACCTTTTTCTCCCCCCAGTGTCAGCCCAGCACAGGACTGCTGAGCTGAAATTGGATTTGGTCTAATAAGCTTTCTTTTTGCAAAAGAGGCTATTTGCACATATGAATACCAGATTTGCACATACAATTATGGCAAGTGGGCCCACAAATATAGACATGCAATTGTGCAGAAATTAATTTACTAAATCTAACTATCACGTTTTGAAAATGTAGCAGTATAAGAAACAACATCAAGTCTACGACAATTACCCTGTATGTTCTTTTAAGGCCCTTTCAGAACAACTTAAGGAGAAGTAACTGTGAAAGTTCTAATCCCAGATTATATTCAAAGTCAAGTGCTTTATGGGTAGTATCTTCCTTCCCGTTACGTTGAAAGTCATATGAGAGTCTTTTTTATATTTCCTAAAAAGCACTTCACTATTTACACATCAGTCTTTTCTACTCTTTGAGCATAATCCAACAGTCAATGAAGGATTTATTACTGACGATTGATGTGTCTGTTTAGCAGATCTGCATTAGACTGAAATACTGTGGAAGAGCTGCTGTGTGTCGGACGGCGCACAGTAAGCACCTCTGTCTCAATGGCTGACTTTGACTTCCTTGTGAAGCACTGCTCCCACAGCTGAGGAAATCTTTCCAGGCTAGCACTCAGCCTTGCACTTGGGTACTCCATGAGGCTATTGCTGTGCGCTGCGGGACTTGGTGGAGTGCAACGGCATTCTGGGCACAGGACCAAACTCGGAGAATCCCACCATTCTCTTCCTTCTAATTCCATGTCTTTTCAGGCCACCTAACCCCATTTTTAAGTTGTTATCTGGATGGCTGAAACAGTACACTACAGATTATTGTGAATACTCAGTGGCTTGTGTAAACGCATTTGACATGTCTCTGCTGTAGAGCTGCCGTTTACCAAGCCAGCCATTAGCCTTATCGAGCTGCTCCTGCTGCCATTTCAGCAGAAACCACAACAGCAGCAGCGGCTACGCCTCCTGCAGATCCTTCAGGAAGGCAGTGAGGAAGAGGCATGACCAAGGACAAGGATGAGAGATCAATCAGTTACTTTAGGGGAGCTTGGATCAGCCTCGTCATGGAAATACTCATCTCCTGGGTTTATTAAATCTTTGTCAACCAGCAGGAAAACTGTTTATTGCTGGGCTGGGACAGTAAGGAGCAGTGAAAAGCACAGATCGTTGCCATCTGGAAGCTCGTTGGTGCCTACTGATAGCGTTCAACACCCAACCCACTCAACGTGGACAGACTGATTAGAGCTGTAACAACTGGGGCACGGGCCTCAAATGAAAAGGTGACTGCATGCATGAGGCATGCTACAATGCTCTTGGAGAATGACAGTTATATGCTGACCCCCAGTATGTGCAAGCACTAATGGGCTGAACCTTGTTGCGCTCCAGCGTTTAAAGTGGGATGTGATATCCAGTCACCGCAATTCCAGAGCAGTAGGGAATGCACAGGCTCTGGCTCAGCTGGTCCGGCCGTGTGGAAAGCAGCGTGTGAGCACATGAAAACAGTATGCAGAAGAAATGCATCCACACAAACGTTAGGGGCTGGAGCTCACTGTGCAGCAGAGGTGCTTCTTAAGGACACACAGTGTTCTATCGGTTATCACGGACAGAGCAGTGCATTGTGTGGATGCAGGTCTTTTAGCTATGCACTCACTTCGCCTTGTAGGAAGACAGAATTTAAACCAACTCGTCAAGCCATATCGAAAAGAAATCTCTTTTAGGAATAGATAGTTAACAACAAACAAAGCAGCAAACAATTACATATAAACAACCCCGTAAGTAAGTGTAGACCATAAATGACCCCATTGCCCTGTGCGTTCATTTTGGTTTTGTTCTGGATTTACCTGTTTCCACCCATATTCCCTTGCGCCCACCCGTTCATCTCCGTAGAGGACTGATAGGCAGGATTAGCCTGAGACTGCTGAATCATGGGGCTTTGAGTATGAGCCAGTCTGGGGGACATCAGTGGACTCTGAGGAGTGGTGGCCCCTGTGAAGCCTGGATCAGGCTGCTGACTAATACCTGAAGAAAACGAGAAATTTAGCCACTGTACATTCAAAGTTAAAACAAACCAAGAGTTCATACCTGGAGACCTGTCTTTACACAGTCCTACTTATGTCACGTGGAACCTATAACCTTGTGTCTTAATGTGGGATCTGGATTAAAAGCAAGACATCATCAACTCATACTTATGTATAACCTTAAAAAAATCATTTTGCCTAAGTTCGTTGGCTACCCATGTGTCCTAATTACACAAGTGGTCTCTCCTCTCTAAAGACCAAAAAAACCCCACTGGTAAGTGACTTTTTTCAGAAACCACATTCAAAACAACAAATAAATATTTTGCCTCTGCCTCTAAATCCATTTTGGTGATAGTTATGCATGGCCCATTTACTGCATGGCACTACCTTTTAACATTTAGGCTATAATTTTCAACTTTTTCTGAAGTTCCTAGAAACTTAGTGTCTTTATTTCTCTGTCCCTGCAAGAACAGGCAATCACATTTTGTGCAAGCATTTAATGACTTTGTAAAATTAAAAAAAATTTAATTAATTAAATCTAGATGCAAATAAAAATTAATTTAAGCTGTTATATGCCAATTGTGTCCAGAAATTTTCTTTTAAACCAAGTCACTTTGGTCTCATCTTTAAGTTCATCACAAACAGCATACTCAACAGAAACAAGCCACCCTTAATGCTGGCATAAGAATCGGGTGGTATGAAATATATTCCTATATTCGCTGAATGCATGACTTAACTTCTTATTGGTGTAAAGGATAACAGATCAAAAGATAGCAAATTTAGACTTGGATGGGCATAATTTGTTATATTGGCAGAACTTAAATACTGCGTATTATTTAATATAATTGTACTACAAATTATACAATACTAGATTTAGACAAGATAGAAGGTAGAAATTTTTTACAATGAGGGTGGTGAAACACAGGCACAGGCTGCCCAGAAAGGTGGTAGATGCCCCGTCTCTGGAACCATTCATGATCAGACTGCACGGGGCTCTGAGCAACCTGATCGAGTTGAAGATGTCCCTGCTCATTGCAGGGGGGTTGGAACTAGATGATTTTAAAGGTCCCTTCCAACCCAAACTATTCTATGATTTTAAGTTTAAGGACAGGGAAGGGAATACCTAATCTGAAATGAATTTTTATCATTTAAACTCAATAGTTAGCTGCTAATTTTACATTATAATGCACACACAGAGCATTATGTTTTGGGGGGAAGAATCTAGCTGATACTTCAGCAATATCTCATTGCCAAAATGCAAAAAAATCCCACCAATACAAAAAACGATTGAAAAGGATTATGTACAACTTTGCTTCTGATGAAACTTCTGGTCACCTCATGCTGTCTGCCAGCTTCAATTTGGTTTTTTTTCTTCATTTGCACTTTTTACTCTATATATTGGTTTGTTGTATAGTCACCATTCATAATCCATCAACACATATATGGATATTTGTTCCTGTGCGCATATACATTTGTATGTGTTTATATGTATAGATATATGCAAATAAACACATCATACTTTGGCTATTGCTCAAAAAAAAGAGCGGTGCTTGGAGAATATGTGGTACTAGAGCCAGGGAAGTGGAAGGTATGTTGCATTTGAGGACTCCCATGGGGCCTGAACCTCCATGTTTCCATCATTCCCAGGGAGTTGGGCAAGGGACTGTGGGAGGGAGGTGCTTGGATCTACCACTGCAGGGAGACTCTGGGGAGTAAGGACTGCTGAAATGCGCTGGAGGGGGTGGAACCAGTACCGTAGTTTGGAGGAAACGGGAACTGCTGTGCGTTTGCCTGCGGGATCCGCGGGTTGCTCATGGTCGCTGGTATGCCACCGGTGGCCACCATGCTGGGGGTCATGCTCAAGCCCTGCCCTCGCATCATCAGCGTCCGCTGCTGCACCTGCTGCTGCTGCTGCTGCTGCATCTGCCGCTGCCGCAGGTGCTGGCTCAGGATCTCGCGCTGCCTCTGCGCCAGCATCTGCGCGTTGATAGGGCCCTGCAGGGAAAAACACCCCCACCACCTATCAATAACCCCTTCTAAAGCAACCTGACCAGTGGAGGCATCTCCACTGGAGCAATCTGGAAGATTCCAGCTCTTCCTTCCCGCTCCCCCCTGCCCCCTTCCCCAACTAACAATAATATTAAATGCAAGAAAACAATCCTATTAATACTTCTGATGGTAAAGACTTCCAACAGTGCAAGAGCCAGTAACTGAAATAATACCAGTGTTTAATGTTGCAGCGATTTGTAATTGCAAATAGAGTAGCTCATTAGAAAAATGCATCTTTAGGAAATGAGAAGCTTGGTTAAAAATGCAGTTATATCACATCTCTAGTAAGCAAGGATCCACCCCATGTAAATATGGGAAAGACTCTCAGAACTAAAACGGCAAAATACTTCTTACCATACAGACTGCATTATTTGTATTCAAGCTTTAGAATTTATTGTACATATTTACCACATAGGATCACTACTGTATAATTGGGCGGAGTAATTTTTTTTAAAAAAAAGTACTATTTCTCTCACCTGCGTTGGCACTCCAGGTCTCAAAGACAGATTCATATTGGAGACACTGTTGATCTGGTTTATCAGTGGCTGCCGATTCTAAAGAAAAAACAACCAAACAACACCAAAATTAAAGGTCTTAGAAGGAAAACAAGAACAGGAAAATTTTATATACAGCAGATACATATATCTATCTATCTATCTATCTCAACTTCCCATCCAGTTGGTTTGAGGACCTAGTTTTACATATTCAAGCAGGGACTAGTTTTCCTGCTTATTCCTGTTATCGTCCACAGAATTCTGTTTCTTAAGGAGATAATACCCCATACAAACAACCACTAAGCTGTTTACCAAACATGCCTTTACAGCTCTTGTCTGTTTTGAGTTTGGGACTGGACCGTTGAAGTTTACTCTGAATTAGACCCTATCCTGATGTTTGAAGTCATAAATGATCTTTCCTCCTCCTCTAGAAAAGCATTACCGTGTCCAGTTCTGGGCTCCACAGTTTAAGAAGGACAGGGAACTGCTGGAGAGGGTACAGCAAAGCGCTACAAAGATGATTAGGGGGCTGGAACATCTTTTTATGAGGAAAGGCTGAGGGAGTTGGGTCGTCTTAGTCTGGAGAAGACTGAGGGGGGATCTCATCAAGGCTTATAAATACTTAAAGGGAGGGTGCCGAGAGGAGGGGACCAGTCTTTTTTCAGTGGTGCCCAGTGAGAGGACAAGAGGTAGTGGGTACAAACTTGAATATAGGAAGTTCCATCTCAACATGAGGAAGAACTTCTTTACTTTGAGTGTGGCAGAGCACTGGAACAGGCTGCCCAGAGAGGTGGTGGAGTCTCTGACTCTGGAGACATTCCAAACCCACCTGGACGCCATCCTGTGCAACCTGCTGTAGGTGGACCTGCTCTGGCAGGGGGGTGGACCAGATGATCTCCAGAGGTCCCTTCTAACTACAGTGATTCTGTGATTGGTATCTCATTTATATTACTATGAACCTATACATTAAAAAATGAAACAAGAACAGCAACTTAAAATGATCCTCAAAAGTCGACCAAGGCCAAGGAAAAAAGAAGGGTGTAGGTATCAGGCAGCAATGAAAGCATTTAGATTGCTGGGAGAGTCAAGTATAACAGGCAGAAGAAGACTTGTCTAACAAAAATCACCACTGGAGCCTTGCTCAAAGAATTAGTGAGACCTAGGCTTAAATACTAGGCACATTCTTGCATGCTGTTATAGACAGAGTAACAGAAAGATGCCAAAAAAGACCAAAAAAAGAGAATGAGCAAGGTACCGTCTTGGCAAAATTAATTATGGCTAGTGTTCTTAGTGTAAAAGCTGAATTAGGCTATAACGACACAGGGTGCACACTTAAGACCTGGCCTCTACTTGGAGCAAGCTGACAGCACGTGCCGCCTAGGAGCGGCGCCCGTGCCCGCGTGAACCCGGGCAGGGAAGGGGATGTACCTGCTGTGCCTGGAGCCGGTGCTGCAGCTGGAGCCGCAGCTGGTTTGGCTGGTTCTGCACGATGCCGGCGGGCCGGAGGCCGGGCCGGGGCTGCATGCGCAGGGCTGCGTAGCCCGGGCGCTGCCCCATGGGGTGGAAGCCGGGGTCCTGCATGGGCGCGTAGCTGCCCTGCGCCATCTGAGCCTGCGCCGCGTACTGCTGGGAGAACACCGGAGCCTTCTGCTCCATCAGGATGCTGGACTCCTGGCTGGAGAAGGTCTCTGGGTCGACAGCTTGGCTCTGCAGAAAAACGCGAACGACAGCGACAGTTGGCGGGACGTGGCTTTTCGTGGGATTATAGGAGACTAATACAGCCACCCTGCAAAACGCGACTTCCAGGATGTGAATGTTTGTAAACAGAAAATTACAAAAAATTTGTTTACCTAAATATAAAATTTAAAACCAAATAGAATTGTATTTTCGAGTGCCAAAACCTATTAATGGAGACAAATTCCTCCTCTCTTTTCTTTGGATTTTAAAACAAAGACTCACAATCTTTGTCATGTTCTTAAGACAGCCATTGTATTATTCTGCTAACGAATAAAAACCTGAGATAACAAATGCTATATCGAAGTCTGTAACTGAAGTGATGCGGCATATTTTTGCCATTGAATCCAAGATAAATTCAAAGACGTTACAAATGAATAAGGATAAGAAAGTATATTTTTATCACTATCTCTAAACAAAATAATGACTTCAAATAAAGATGCTTGAAACTATTACAGAAGCTAATGCGAACAGAGTGCCTAATTCTTTCAGGGCACTTTCACACAAACTCATTATCCATTAGCATAAAAAAAGCTAACACAATTCTGAATTCTATTCTAGATACTCCCCTAATAGTTGCTCTAGCCAGAATAATTTTATCGCTTATTCCACACTGACCTTGGAAATCAAGTTAATATAAATTTCAGTGCCCTCATGAAAGAAAGACTTTTAAGTTCCTATAAAATGTTTGATGGATATTTTAAAAAAACATGTTTAAAACATGACAGTTCTCTTATCTGCAAAATTCTTTCACTGTTTCCACTGAGAAATTAATTAATTAGAAATATATTTAGTTTGGAAATATATATAGTTTGGAAAAACCCCACCATTATTCATATTATTTGTGGTTTATTTTTTTCCAAAAGCTACATAATATTGCATAGCTGTTTCACACCCCAAAACTGAAGTTCACTAATAAATTTTATCTCCAGCTTAACACCTCACTGAGTTCAGTGTTGTACCAAATTGGCTTGGAGATAGTCTTCTCGTGTTCAAAGGAGAATTTCATTGGTCATAACTCTAACATGCAGAGTTAGTTATGCTCAGGATGTTGATGAGTGCTGGGAAACGAAATGGGTATTCTAGGCTCCTCTGGGAATATTAAATCATTACAGAGACACATACAGCTGTTTTTGGAAATAGTTTTGATGCCAGAAACATCAAGAACTAACTTTTCCCCAAAATATTTTTTATTTTTACCACATTTTTTGCACCACATAAGACTGAAGTGGACAAGAACCAACTCAAAGCTAACAAAAATAACTGTGGGGGAAAAAACGGGTGAAAAAGAATAGAACAATTTCATGCTGCAAAGTTTAGGAAGCATGTTTGTAATTGAAAAAAAAATTTACAGTTTTAAGTGCTTGCAATTAAATCAGCTGCTTCAGGTGAAACACGTCCCTTAACACACATTATTCAACTAGGAAAACTACAGATGAAATGACACATTACAGGTTTGCTCATCCAAAAGCTTGTTGCCCCCATCACACAAAGGTCTTGATCTTGCTCCTCTGCTCCTAGGCCTTCATATCCTTTTCTTCTTCTTTCCTATACCCTGTTGCTAGCCACGATCTTACCTTTCTCCCACACAGTTGTTCCTCTGACCACCAGATAAGCAGAAGCCTGCTAGTTGTTTTGGTTTTGGTCAGGTTAGTTCCATAAAGTGAAGTGGCTGCACACAGGTCAGAAGAAGGAGAGCTCAGTGAAGGTGGCAGGGGAGAGGAAGAAAGACAAAACCTGGGGCTGAAGGAAGCTTTTTAGGTGACACTGAGCTGTTAGATGGACTCCCGCCAAAACATGTAACTCCATCCTATAACTCCATCCTAGCTTGCAAGAAGTGTTTTACAATGTCACACTTCAACACACATTTTATCTCAACAATATATCCTTTAAACACAACACATGCAATGCAATGCCCAGTATACCTGGCTAACGAGTTCTGGTATTCCCAGAGCCCTGTCGATTTCTTCTAAACCATCAAAATTCCTTAATGCCATGTAAAGCTGATCCAGGAGAGCACCCTCATCACTTGGTGACTCTGATGAAGGATGATTACACAAGAGATCATCTGGTGAGCTGCCAAACGGTTGCCTGTGAAAACATGAACACAGCGTTGGTAAACAGCTGCTGAAAACCAAGAAATAATGTCAGAGGATTAGTGCTCAAATTGAATTAACAAGTGGAGACAGAAATTATTTTAATCGCTGCCAATTTTGTTTAGAAAGCTATGCTGGATGAAAGTTATGCTAGCCAAAGAAATAACTAAATAGCGTGATTAATGCCTGTCAAGACCCTACAAGCGCAGTGTGTCCAACAATTAAGCAAGCACACCAAAGGTACGCCTCAGTGCTGATTTCATATTACAGGGTCAACAGAGGAACAGAGAAGTCAGCATGGAATACAGTCACTGAACACAGAAGGTTAAATGATTTTTTTAAAAAACTAATTCTAACTTTGAATTCCAGATGTTAGATTAAGTATACTATCACAACTAGAAGAACTCATTGCCATAGACACTCTTCTTAACTGGTTTTCTATCAGACTAAGCAAGCAGAAGAGGTCGCAAAGGGGTCCGAGGATTGTCTGAGCTCGCACAAACCGAACATCTGGAAGAGCTGGCCAGGAGCATGAGGGAATAAGGGAGAAAAGGACATTCCCCTTTTGCTTGCAGCAAAACACTGCATCAGCTCAACCTGTCTTATGGAATTGCACACTTGGGTACCAGTTTATGCACTTGGTTATGTGCCTCAGGAGAGTGTCAGCAAGAATTTGGATACTGTCAGGCAGAGTGTGCTGGCTCTATAAATCCTGCTTTCCTCACCCCTGAATTTGTATGCAAAACACACGCACAGTTACAAAGGCAGAATAAAGGTTCACGCCAAACCCAAAGGACAAAACTTACAGAGTTTTACAGAGAAACTAAATCTGAAATAATACCTTATAGGCAGCCAAATGACATATTTTTGTTTTGCAGATCACATGCGAGCCCTACTTCACGCGCAATACTACGAGACTACAATAGAAAATATCACGAGCAAAGCATTCTGAAAGCAAGGGCAGCTACTATATACACATCATGGCAGAATCTCATCCCAGATAATTAACTCAGAGACAACGAAAACTGTCACACATGGAGGGAGGAAACAGCACTGTATGTGAACCCTTTTTACATGTCTGTTTGGAAAAACAAGGAAATATGTTTGTATATTTAGTTTCCATAATGAGCTATATGGTTGCCATGGAAGTCTAATCTCTATGTCAAAGCTAAGCAGGAGGAGAGAGCTGCATTGTCACCTAAAACTCCAAAGGATGGCAAGCAGGAAAACTAACAAAAACCATATTCTTTTTAATTAGATAGCAGACTGTAAAAAAAATAAGAATATATATGATGTACCTTTAAAATATCACAAAGTATTAATCAATCTCATAAATAAAGAAGTTTCTGTAACTCTCACAGATGATAGTAAAAGGGAAGAGCAAAAAAAATTCCTTTGAATCCAATTGCTTGCAAACTTCAAAGGTGTCTTTAAAGAAGGGATCTATCATCTGGAAAAATAATCAATGGGGCTAGCCAAAAAAACCTTCCTCAAATTGTAAATGTGCATGAAGACATATGGTAAGAAAAAGTCTACAACATTTGTCAGATCCTGTATGTTAAACAGTGACAGTTACTTTGTTTTTTCCCCCATTTTGTTTATATATCACAATGATAATGTTAAATTTCTCTAAAAGAATTATTTTTACTCATGATTTAACTTTTATAAAATTTAATACTCACAATGATAATGAGAGTATAAAAATACAAATCCCAGGATTATAACAAGAAATGGCAGAAATAAGAAATTCAGCATCTCTGTTTAGGTGTAAATGATCAAAATATGATTACTTTCAGATGCAATGCAGTGGGCATTTTTTCCACCATCTTCAGCTACAAGGAAATTACGATAAATGCAAAGATAAGAAAATGGAAGAATTATCTGCCTGACTTGCTGTTTCAACATGCCTCTGTATTTTATTTTACGGTGTTAATTTTTAAGTGAAAAAGTTATACAAACAATGCTTTTGGCATATGGTCACCCTAATTAGGGGAGAATTAGTACCAGGAAACTCTTTGAAAGGCACGAAAAAGTTAGAAAAGTAACAGAGAAAATGCCACACAAATTTACAGATAGTATTTTTGAACATCCCTTTATAATGCAAATTAAGAGAAAGCAGTCAGAAGATTAATCTTTCTTCAAACACACTTTTTTCAAATTGCTTCCTCTTAATTTTCTTCTCAGCACTCTCCCATTTACTTCTGAAAAATATCCCAACTCATGCAATTCAAAATATTTCAACATTTCTCCTTTATCTAGCCATTTTGTACCACTTATTCAGTCTGTATATATAGTTTCTCTAATTTAAGCGACAAACTTTTTGGAGAAGACATGCCTTTTTTTAAAGAAATGTAAATTGCTTTTCATAGTTACGGCATTTTTTAAAAGCCTTCATAATGAACAAAGCTTATATGTTACATATGAATTAATAGCTTGTGATCCAACTGTGGTTCTGGATACCAGAGAAGGAGCTAACTTCAGGGAGGAGGCAGTCTCCATTTCACTTCATCTTTCCTTCCTCACCTGTTACAGAATTTAGGTCAACTACAAAACTCTAAACAAAACAGAAATTACTGATGTCCTGCACTATTTAAAACACTACTCCATTGCAGGAAAAGACAACTATGTTATTTCCCACATTTAGTGTTAAGTGTAACTGTTAACAACTAAAACCAGCAAAACCAGACGGAATCATGCCCATATTAATGTTCGAGAGGTGAAAGAGGGGGCCAGTCTTTTTTCAGTGGTGTCCAGTGATAGGACAAGGGGCAATGGGTACAGACTTGAATATGGGAAGTTCCATCTGAACATGAGGAGGAACTTCTTTCCTTTGAGGATGGCAGAGCACTGGAAGAGGCTGCCCAGAGAGGTGGTGGAGTCTCCAACTCTAGAGACATTCCAAACCCACCTGGACACCACCGTGTGCAACCTGCTGTAGGTGGACCTGCTCTGGCTGGGGGGTTGGACCAGATGATCTCCAGAGGCCCCTTCCAACCCCTAACATTCTGTGATTCTGTGAAAATGGTGCAATTACCCAAAGCGCTGGCAGCATTCACTGTGATACAGAACTTCCAATTCTTCCAACACATTAAACGGCAAAGATGGTATTTGTAAGTATTACTGGAATATGCACACATTTCACGACCGTAAAATACTACAAGCATTAAATTGATGTGTATTTGGTGAATATTTTATGCAGAACTTTGTTTCCATGAGATGTATAAAACATAGGCCTGTAAAATCCCTCCGTGTTTTGATGCAACAGTAAGACCCACCTGTTTTGATTACCAAAAGTTGCCTGATCTATAGGCAAGATGCTGTCTGGCCACGGTGCAGTCTGATTTGGAGGTGCCTGTTGTTGGCTATACTGAGGTCCTCCTATGTTCATCTCCAATTCGGATGGCCCTAATAAAGGAAAAATAACCACATAGCTTTTGTGAAAAGAAGCTACTTTCCTGTTAATTCTTTCCATTGAATTATCTATTTACTGTAAAAGCTAACAAAACCATTAAGACTTCAGTAACGTCACACTTAAAATCATCATGATTTTTCTGTTAAAAATTGCTTTTAAAATTTGAGAAAATAATGAGAACTCCAAAAGTGGTTAAAAATCATAAAACAGCAGATATGACATCACAGATGCAAAAAATTTAGTAGGGTAAGCATAAGGAAAGGACAGTATATAGAGTAAATATCCTAATGGACTTGCTTTAGAAGTGACCAAGTACAGTAATAATATCCCCAGTATTTCCTCTTAAAAAACTCCACAGTCTAATAAACAAGAGCAACTTCATCCTCTCTTTCTTTGCCCACACCACTGTGGAGCTAGAGGAACTATTCATATCAATGTATGCGTTGAAAGTTAGTGTTTTACACACTTTCCTTCCCACTTCCGAAGGAAACTTTTCACTGTGGAATATGGTTCTTATCAAATCTATAATTGAAGGGAGTCTCTCTTTTTTTTTTTTTTTTTTTAATTTTTTTCCCCCGCTTTCTCTTGGACAATCCAGCGCATGCCAAAAAGCACAGCTTCACGCACGCCCTGACTTACCCATATTCATGACCTGAGATGGAAGCATCTGCCTTGGGCCAGGCTGGTTGCTGGGTCTCAAGGGGATGCTGGCCGTGGGGTTGCGGATCATGCCTGCTTGCACGGGCCTGTTCATGGCGCTCGCTGTCGGGGCGCAGGTCACCCTCACAGCAGAAGCCTGGCTTCCCCAGTCTCCAGACGTCATGGCAGGCCGAGGGGCATTGCCACCGATCATTCCTGCACAGAAGCCAAACAGACTTAGGCGCCGGCACATGCTTCAGAACAGCTTTAGCATTACAACTGGCTGATGAGCTGCATTTTTAGCGAGAAAAAATGCAGTAGTTTCACTCAAAACACGTTGTGCCATAACTGTCCGTCCAGATGTGCAAAGCTACAGAACGATGCCTCACGCTGCTTAGTCAAGGGCCTGGAGATTATTATATGTTTTACATGAGGAAGAGCCTTTTATCGTTTCCGAAACGCTGTTCAGAGTAAGCGTTCCCACATGTAGTCTGTGACAGGTGCCGAGGGTGTGTGGATAGCCCTAACTTCCTTCCTCAGGAAATGAATCACGTTTGCTGATGTGTGTGTCAGTGCTTTACTTTCCAAGTGCAAAGTGAGAATGAAGACTTGAGTAACAACATGTTATCGCTACACACGCTTACAAATTAGAAGGACTGAGTTTAAATTCGCATTCTGCAAACATCTTTTGGCGAGTCCTTTCATTCCGAACCCAGAGCCTTCTGAGCTTCAGGGCTCACCCAGATAATCTCAAACCAATATACGGTGCAGGGAAATTACTCACAGGAACTTTCCGATAGATGCTGAAGTTCATTACCGTTATTTTAGGGGAAGTCCTCCTACATCTACTGTAAACAACCGATACAGTTTATTTACACTTGGAATATACAGAGTATTACACTCTGACAGCACCCAAAAAAACCCAACCAAACCCCTACACAAAAACCCCCAAACCCCAAAGATGTGCATTCATAGTATTTATACGTTTCAATTTTATAGTCAAGACAGCAGAGAAAACAGTGATTTCAGATTGGACTGCTGGTCTCTCCAGCTGCATTTTGCAACATCCTTAAATGAATACTAAAAGCCACATGAATAATTTTTACTCGCCAGTTCAATTATTCGTTGATATATAACCAAAGACAAAACCCCTCTGAAGAGGGTCATTGTTTCAGCTGCCAGACAAAATTTGCTTCAGTGTTACATCCTCAGGTTTGTTCTATTTGTGTACATATTCTATCAGCTGAAATATGTGGTGTGCTACAGCAAATGGCAGGAACACAGATAATACTCTCTAACTTGTATACATAAGATGAATAACATCCTCTAATATGTATACAGAACATGAAAGTAATAGGACACTTAAAAGACTACAAGTTGACCTCTAAACTGCTTAAATAGGGTATTTCAGTCTCTGGCAGCACGTCTTTTTTAATACTGATGCAAACTAAACAGAAAATTTTGACAGCCAGCCGAAAGGACTTACAATACCCATTTATTTACTCACTCAGAGCTCTCAGCAGTTGTTGCACACTTGGACAGTCTCAGACTATGCACTAGTTGAAATAAGACAATCAGCCAGACTTTTCTTGTGAAACCCCCTATGGTATCTTTGTACAGTATTAGGGCAACATGAAGAAATCAATGCACCACAGCTCAGGCATAATCCATGACAAGATGCAATACCACCTGCAACATCTGATGGTTCCCAAAAAGTTTATGTTTCAGAGAATGATGAAAACATTAGCATTTCTTTAATTTAAAATGAGAACTAAGGCTAGTAAGTAAAGGATAGCCGAGGGCAAACCCAAAATCTGTAAAGATACACACATCGTAAGGGCAACAGCAATGCCCACAATTCTGTTTTGAAGTAACTACTTCTACAGACAAGTGGTTAATTTATTTGCTTTTTCGAGGCAGAAACACTGGATTTTTACCTATCTAAGCCTCAGCTGAATCTGGAACATTGATGTGAACAGACAATTGGCAATACACTGTGTTCATCTAGAAATTTTCAGGTAGGTGAAAAGCAGTGCATAAAGAGCAGGACTAAAAATATGCAGAAACAGAAATTCAAAATAAATATGCCAATACATAACAGCCCATGAAACAGGCTTTCTTCCAGACTTTTTGGGAAAGTACTTATAATAACCTGCACTTGTAATAAGCTCAACATAAAGTTACGCGTGCTACAGTCTGTTACTCAAATATATTTAAAGAAAAAAGGAAATTCATCTTACCTGTGCTACTGCTGCCTAAAGTTCCTTGGCTTCCTATCATCCCTTCGTTCCTGCCCATCAGTCCTGGCTGAGGTATCACTGAATAGGGGCTACTCGTTCTTATGGGTGGGAAAGTTCCTGCACCTGTTGGGTTCTGCAGTGTGATGTCAAGTGGTAAATTCTGGTTTGGTAATAACCTGCCCAGTTGCCCTGCTCGTGGGTTATTAAAAGCTAGACAGGAGGAGCAAAGAAAAAAGCAAAGTTACAAGAATGGAAACTTTACTTGTTAAAAAAAAAAAAAAAAAAAAAAAAAAACCCAAACACACTTTAAGCTCTTGGGCTGAGCTATTTAATGCTGCGTAATGTACCCACTCCGTATCTGTCTGAGAAACATCCCTTCTTGACATTTTTATGTAAATTTCAAAATGGAACATTCTGACACTAAAACAGATATGATGTGTATTTTTAAAACTTTAAACGAAGCAATTTAACTGTCAGAAGAGCCACTGCAGCAAAATATACCACTATACGATGTGCATACTACTGCCAATTAATCCTATACCTAGTAGGACTGTAATTACATGCAGATGTCATCCTGAGGCAGACTGTTAGGAATTATCTCAGTTTTGAAAGTTTTCCAGCATAAGCTGTGCCCCTAAAGAAGTTACCAAAATTACGGACAGACTGAGTCTGTATCAGATCCTGTAGCCCCATTTCTAGATCTCCCTCCTGAGTTTTTTTAAACATTTTATGACATTAATAAAAATAAGTACTTCCGTGACTCAGCAACAACAAACACACACTCCAGAATTAGAGCTGTGCCACCATAATATTCTGGTAAACAGAACCATCCTTGACAGTTACTGTCACCTTTACATAACTATTTTCTTCCACTGAGGTGTTTTGTGCTCTTAAAATCACCCTCTACAAAGAAAACTGCAGACAGTCTCAGAAACGCGAGAGCTTCAGATCATGACTGGCAAGCATCTGGCTCAGCTGGTCTTTTCTGGGCAATGTTCCAATGCCTGAAAGCATCCCCTGTGTGCACAACTAGTTCTCAAACATGAATCAAACAACTGACCTTGTGACTGTGATTCCATTTCCAATCATGCCAATAAAATACATACAAGTAAATTAACCATTTTTGTGAAATTATTATTTGCAATACGTCCTGATAGCTTCCCCTAGGAGAGTCTCTGATACGATGACATCCTTAAAGCGATTTCTGCATTTTTATATTCACCAAATTACAAAGAAGTTAAAGAACTTCTTTCTTATTTTAGATCAAAGTAGTGATAACTTTTGAATTTGAGAACTTGGACGAAGTGCATTAAGCTTATTACAAAGATCTCTGACTTTTCGTCTTATTTTATAAAACCAAACTACAGAACTCACTGTGTTTTTTTTTTTAATATAAGTTCTCTGCCAGGTGAATTTGCTCATACGTGTGTACAGTAAATACATCACATCACATACACCTAATTCTTAACCAGGAGATCAAAATTCTGTCTTGATTGTCTGTTCAAACAAGCAAACAAAACTTACTTATGAGACAAAAACAACCTTGCCAAGCTCAGGGGCATTACAAAGTCTAAGGATTGAATCAAAATCAAACTTCCGTGACAGTTTCAGAACAGTTTACCCCAGAAGTTTGAAAGATCACATAGATGAGTAAGTTAGTATATGGGTAGCTTTGCCAGCACCCACTGATCCTACAAAAAGGAAAGCTGGAAATGCAGCACAAAATAGCAACACAGTTGAGGAGATGTGCTGGTGCTCGGATCACATGTTCTGCTCTTGGTCAGGATGGGACTGAAGGAGGCTCCCTGTCCCCCATGCAACAAACTCTAGCAATTTGGCAACTCTGGCAGCTTTCACGACTTTTTTATATACACATATATATAATTTTTCTTTTAACGGATAACAATATTTTATGTATTTTCACATGAAATCTGTAAAATGAAAGCTGGTTATTTTTACAGAAAAAAAAAATATAACTAAATCCCCAAACCTCTTCTGGAATTGTGTACGACTTGACATCCATTCTAGATTGCTTTTCTGTGAGTATATGAGAAGCCACCCACTATTTCTGTGCACCTGTTTTCTGTGTGCTCTTCTACTGAAAACAAGGCAGAAGTTCCCTAGGGGAATCGGGCACAGACACAAGACTGAGATGGGGGAAAAAAATTTAGGGTTTTAATTTACAGGGGAAACAGGATGCTGCTTTTACGGAACTGCTGCTAACCACCAGGACACTCTCATTTACAGTCACACTGTTACTGTACTGCCAGTAGCTTTGAAAGTAGATTTAAAGCCAGGTTAATTCTGGAAAGCCAAAAAGCTACAATAGAAGGAACCAGCAGATCTTGCTTCAGAAAGAATATGCTAAAGATTTCAGAAGCACTGAGATTCCCTTCTGACTTATGTGCTGCTGCTGCTAGTGCTCCCATACTTACGAAACCGAGTACATTAAATCCAAGCATCTTTCTATGAGCAGCACTGATAACAAATGATAATTTAAGGATCTGTAGTGGTTTTAATAGGCATTTGAACATCAATATTTATTATTAGCAATAATCAGTATTTATTTAAACATTTCTAAGTAATAATTTGAGTTCATTTGAAAGTGGCACAGTGTTATTTTAATACCATCAGAATGGCTAAAAATATTACTCAAGTCTTATGTTTTATTAAAAAAAACACCCGTGCACATTTAAGGAAGTAAACACATGCTGCCATCCTTGCCAATAGGAATAAAAAATAAAGCAGTGGCTTTTTATGCTATTTTCTTCAATATTTGTAGCTGATAAGACTCCTGTCTCACTCGCTTTCCATTATTCTATGGTGGTAGACCAACATTTCAACGCCGATTTGTGAGTTAATTAATAAAGTTAAGGAACACTGTCAGCTGGAAGTGACTCGATTAAAAGCCACGATTTCAAATTAAATGTGGCCATTCCTCTTAATCGTATGTTTTTCCATTAATCTTGAGGTTTTAGAAGACGACTCTCCTTCACGCCTAGACAAGCCTCTCTCGTCCCTTTTACTGGAGGAGCTGCTGGAACGGAGCGATCTGCATCACGTTGACACGCACCCGCTCTCCATCCCAAAGCCCCCGCAACACCAGCATCACCTAGAACCACAGCAGGGGACGCTTCCATCTATTTCGAGGGTGTCCCTTACAACTCCTCAAAGGGCAGGGACTTCCAGGGCGCTGAGTGAATTAGCCATAACCGCCTCCGCAGGTGTTTCAAAACGGGACGACCGCAGATGGCGCTATGTCATCACGCAAGACCAGAGCAGGACGAGGAGCTGCCCGGTTCCTCCCCAGCGACCCAGAGGTACCACCACCCCCCCCCCCCCCCGGGTTCACAAGCTTTGCCAGCACGCATGCACGCACACGCACGGGCAGAAGGCGGACTCACTGCTCTGTGAAATCCTCATTGCTGGTTTCTGGGTGGCCACAGCCGCACCGGGGCTGCTGTCACTGGTGAGCTGCATGAGGTCATTGATGATGGCTTGCTTGTCGACTGAGCCCGCTGGCGCGCCGGGGCGGCTATCTGGGAAAAGCTGCGGTAACTGGCTGTTCTGCAGGTCATCCAGAATCTCCTCCAAGTTATCCAACTCACTGCCTGGCTGCAAGGAGAAAACCAACAAAAACACAAACCCACAGTACACGTCGCTGCTCGCCCGCTGTCAGCGCCCTGCTCGCGCCGAGCCAGGCACCCCACAAGCGTGACGCCCGCACCGGCTTCGGATGCTTCCTGCAAGAAGCCCAATGTGGAGGAAGCTCACAAAGCTGTTGAGAGGGGACTGTGCCAGCTTCCCAGGGCTCGTCTGCCTTGCATTTGGGAAGCCCGGCGTGGCACTGGCATCCTTTCAAAACCCCGGCATCGGAACGCACGAATCCACACGATCCGTACGTCAGGCAACGGGGAGACTCTCTCTGTGAACTCCGTGATGGGTGCAGACAGCAGGGATAATTTGGCAGGGGAAGAGATCCAACAGTGATGAAGATGGGGGTTTATATAGGTATAACCAATATTCCTTTCAGCACAGTCATATTTCTAGTCTCTTTATGACTTGATTAAAAGCATACGATGGAAAAGTTGCTTCATGGCTAAAACAATTCCCTATACACATTTTCTTTGTTAGATTCAAAACCTTAACACAGAATAACTCCATGTAAGTTAACTAGCAAGAAATATACATTTCAGTGAAGTTCTATAAATTAAAACCTGTTTTAACTAGTTACTACATTTAGGAATTTATTTTGCTCACAACTTTCCAAATCACTGAAAGTAACTTCTCTACAGTAAGGAAAAAAAAAAAAAATTTAGTTACATTCAACAACATAAAAAAATTAAGTTCACCCTATACTAACATAAATACTGATTTGCATGTTTTCCTTAAAAATGTCAGTTTTCACCAGTATTTGGTTTTGGTCAGCTTCTCTGTCTGTAAACCTTCAGAAATAAAACGTTTTTCCGACTGAAATTTGAAAGATAACTGCATGCATATTCTCCTATCCTAAATGTCTAAATATGGTAAAACTCTTTTGGGTAATAATTACCAACAGCCCCCAGTCCCAGTTACCACCAGGTTGCACAGGAAACATTTCACGACAGTATTTATAACAAAAACCTACTCAAAATCAGCGCCTTCGTTAGGAAACGTGCAATGACAGAAGAGAAGCAGAGAATGAGCAGCCGGCCGTGAAGGATGGGGAACTGAGAAAGACCACCACAACCATGCACACAACTGAAATACAATTCTTCCTGTTCTTTTCTGTCCTACCACCACATCGTGAACTTGTTACTTCTTGAGAGCAAACTTACGCCGCAGATCACAGGATAATGTAGAAATACCTGAGGTGGCTTTAAACTACCTTCCAAGGCGCTCCCAGCCTAGCTAGGAAGCTGTGCACGTTAGTCTCTACTAAACTCCTGCTGCCACAGCTAACCTGCTCCTGGGAAGCCCAGCTGTTTTACTCAAAGGTAGCGAAGATGCCTCGAGGTTACATCTCTACATACCTTTTTTTGGATGAGTGGCTGCAGGTAAACATTGTATTACTCTTTACTCCTTCCACATCACCTCCTAGTCTTACAGATCAGAATATATGGTGCAAAAGACAAAGGATTTTACGCCGTTAAAAAGCAGTGCGTGGGCGATCTGGAGGCTGGTGTTACTGGCAAAATGGTAGGAAATCACAGAATCGGAGGACTGGAAGAAACTTAAAGCCTCAAGGCAAAATCAGTGCACGCCATTCCCTACAGAAGTTCACACAGCCTCTCCTTAAAGATATCCAGTGACAGAAAAGACACATCTTCCCTGGGCACTTGGTTTCAGCACTCCGCCATCCTCACTCTTTTTTCTCCTCAGTGTCAGTGCAAAATCCCCCTCGCTGAAATTTAGGCCCTTCCTTCTTGTTGTATTTTGAATCTGGAGAACAAATTGTGTTCCCCTTTCTTTTTCTAACCTTTTCTGTACTTGAAAAAATGTGCCTTTTGGGGTTTTATGCTGAAGTTAATAAGCAATCTCAACTTGTTGAATTTTCATCAGCATATAACCTGTTTTCTAGACCTCTCATCACTCGTTGCTCCTGTGGACTGCCTTCCATTGATCCACACTTTTGCTGAAGTGCCATGTCCAGAACAGGACTTACGACGAAGCATTACAACTGCTGAGTGAAGCAGAAAATCTGCTCTACACGTAGTACGCTCTGATGGCATATTGCAGAAAAGCCTGTGATTTTTTTAATCACATGACATCACTGACCCTCACTCATCTTGTGCTCACTATGATCCCTAGACACAGCTCTGAAAAAGTCCTATCTAGCTAGTTGTCCCCTCTTTTTTCTTTTTTAAGATTTGTGACATCAAATGTAGGTAATTATAATAAATAGCAATTGCTCATCCTGAATGTTCTAAGATTCTTCCTCCGTATCTCCTGGCTGCAGCAGAATTTGAATTCTGTCCTCCAGTGTATTTGCAGACATCCAAGCGTCACAGGCAGCTTTACCAAGATACGCTCTACTCTCTCACCGGGTCATTCAGGTTAACTAAAACACCGAGCAGCTCTAGATGCTGCACAGACTCCTACCGCACCTCCATTTTGACAAGTGAATCCTTAAATAACTACTTGGTGCGTAAGGATTTCCAAACAGCTTCCTACCCCACCCACAGCAGTTTCGTCTTGACCGTGCACCTCTCATCTGCTTACGAGAATGCCACTCGGAAGAGGGCCAAAGAGCCTTACTCAAACCAAGACACATGGCATACACTGCTTCTCTTACACCAAAAAGCCCACTGCTCTCTTGCAGAAGGAGAACGGTTTGGCCCGGCATTCCCTGCTCTAGACAAATCCCCAGGCAGCTGCCTCGCTGCCTTCCGGGCGCGTAACAGCGGTTGGGTGGACACAGCGCTCCAAGAGAAAAGGTAGATAGAGCCAGGCGGAACCCAATGTGATAATAAGAAGCCTAAATCACCGGGCGGGGGGGTGATAAGCAGCCTCAAAAAGGTGCTCTGAGAGACAGTGGTGAATGATGTTTATAGGAGCCACGTTGAGCACTGGGAAATGTGGTACAAGACGACTGCAAGAGCCAGTAGCAGAGATTGATGTACAGAATCATAAATTATAGAAGGATGATTCAGTACTCATTGGGGGAATTAAGACATATGGCCTTCATTAAGCATATCTGAAACAACAGTAAAGGGAACTTTTATATGTTGCAGGGGTTTTTTTGTTTGGTTTTGTGCAGGACTTTGTGTCTTTTTTTCTTCCCCCTTTTTTTTTTTTAAACATTCTGGCTACTGTAATTCTTTGTTTAAACATCAGATGTAAAAAAAAAACAAACCCAAACCCAAAACAAAACCGGAGAAGAACATATTGATCCAAATGTGCCAGAAAACTGCCCTCCCCAAGATGCTTTTAATTCCTCTCAGGAAGTGGCAAAGAAAGGCCAAATGCAACAGATGTATTATAACAACACAAATGCATAACCTTTTTTTTTTTTTCCTTAACATAATAAATGTCAAATATTTCATCTTTACTTTTTGATGAGGTGAGGGTTCTCAACTGCTGCAAAAGCTGCAAGATAGATGCAGAATTAACACCATGCTATGATGTGAGCCTAAGCCTTTCCAGACCCACCCTCAAATGGCACCACATACCCAGAAACTAGCATTAAAATATTTACTTGGTTAGTTTAATGGGAATTTTCTTTTATTTATAGTCTATATTTATTTTGTTAATGGTCTAAATTGAACTTCATGTAAATAGAAGGCACACCCTAACCTCCCTGTAAAACAATTATTTGTCATGAATTAAAAAAAAAAATATGCCTGATAAAGTGCTAAGCATCACAAGAAAGTTCTCATGCGCGTACTTTCACTATCTTTAAGCAATGCAATTACAACAATCTCCATAGAGCTTGGACACCAAGTGCCAGAAAACATAAGACAAATTGTGCTTAGAAATACTTTTGCATTTGAAAAAGTACTTACTTTCTAAGTAGTTATCACTTATGTACGAAAGGCAGATTAAAGTGTTAATTGCTTACAGAATTTTTTTCAGCTCTACTGGAAGGCAGTTACACCTCAACATGAAGTTTGGTTTACAAAAGATGCTATGTCAAGGTCTAGCTTCCATGGCTTGTGAAGGACTGGATAAGATCCTAAACTCTCTGGAGATCTCTTTTCCACAGGCAATGCCCATGGCTTGCGCTGAGACCCTGTATTCCAAACTTCATACGTATGTTTCCATTACAACCACGTATGAAAGAGGCATCTATGACTTTTTCCTTATAACAGGATGCCTTTTGGTGAGGACACAACTTGAAACTATACCTGCCTTATATAAACCCCAAGTTAGCTCATTAGCTACCTCCGTAGCATGGGCAAAACATTTGGCCATAAAAGGTAAACAAAACCAAATCCCTGCTCCAAACTGGCCATAAATGAAAGGATTATAAAAAGCAGGAAAAAGTAAAACAGAAATGGAATCAACATAGTCTTTTTCTCCCTGCTAATGGCAATAAACATACAATTGGCTAGAAATCCTGTTATCTTGTCAAGCTAATCTACTCCTAACTTCTGGAAACAGAACTCTAATTGAATGACATTCAGAAAATGGAATCCCCATTCTAAAGTTTTGATAGAATTTCAAGAAGAAACTAATGTCCTTCATTAATTTAATGGACTCTGGACACCAAGAAATAGGCTTTTGGAAGATGCGGGGCATGTGTAAAGAAAAGTATTTAGTATTTACTAAACACAATTTAGTATTATATTTAATATTTAGGTTTCCACATAAAGCAAGAAGACAGCAGAGCTGATAAAGTGTGTGAGGAACACCAGAACAGTTTCTGAGTTTGAGGACAAAAAAATACACGCTTAAGATGATTTCTGGAGCAGCACTGGTGGAGACTGCGGCATCGCAAAGTCCGTCAGACAAACTGGCCGTCTATATTATCTACTGGCTAAAAAAGAGGAGATGAGGACTTTATTCCACACTATGCCAAGTATTTTCTCAGAGAATAAGCTATTTCAAATTTCTACATCTCGGTTTCTTCATCTGTGTATGAATATAATAATCCATACCCAATTTTACAGAAAAGTTTTGCAGCACAGAAAACTACAGCTAAACAAAACGTCCCTTTAGTGAGGCAATACGTGACACTGTCAGGGCATGACGTTTCTCTGACGTAACCATAGCACTTTCACTCTCCTTCCCCCACGCCGGTAGCCGGTCCTTGCCAGATGTGACCATCCGCTGACCAGTACACGGGCTGCTCCCGACCGGCGGCAGCGTGTGCTGGCTGCAGCCAGAGGCACCAGGGGCTTTTTGAGAGAGAGCAGCAGCAGTGGGGCGCAGGGAAGGAGGGTGCGGGATGAAGTCCCACCACGGCAGCTCCACAGTAGCTGGTGGGGCAGCAGGAAAATGGAGACTTACTGCTGAGGGATGCCCTATAAAAGAAATCTACAGATCTACAACGGGACTTGTGTTTCCACTGTCTTCCCTTTCTAATAGCGGAGAATGATAGGAGCGCTCGCGGTGCTTGGTAACAACAGCCCTACTACTGTTGGTGCTGTAGGAAAAGCTCCGCTGAGCCTCCCCAGCAGGTCCCTCTTTCATCCTCCCCCCGACAGTTGCTGTAACTGGAAGAGCAATCAGGCCAATAGAGCTTGATAACCATCATCCCACCAAGGAAGGGAAAAAAGGTACGGCATCACTGGAAATATTCTCTGCTATTTGAGAAAGGCTTCCTGTCAGTTGCTGCTCTCTGCAGAAGTGTATGTTTAAACACACTACCTAGAAGACTGCTATTTTTAGTGCAGTGGTGCACTTCAAAGCATTTCCTGCTCAGAAAGTCACACCAAAAGTAAAAGGAGAAAACGTAATGGCCCTGCTGCCTCCCAACACCCCGCTCCCTCTCGCAGCGGCCATCCCGCTGCCGCTCGGCTGTAGTTTCCAGAGAAACTGCACACTCCGGTGACTAATTACTTAAAAACACAGCATTCCTCAGGGAGGAGAAGTTTTAAATAAACCTGCAAAATAGGTAACACAAGCACACGGCTAATTTTTACATACGGAAGAAGGGGGGGTCGGGGGAAGGACGCAGGAGGATGGAAGAATTTAGCACAAGAATCTGTGTTCTAGTCTTGTACTAAATAGTTCCAGCTTTGATCTAAATTTAGGCAATGAGCACTTCCTGTGGGAGACCGTCTTCCAAAGCTGAAGAGTTTTTGATGCTAAATATTTTCAGTGATTTTATAATTGGGGTAAAGTGGTTATTTGTTTAAAGGCCTGGCCTTCAGCTAGATAAACGCTTACATTATTTTATATTCCCCACCATTTCCTCTCCTACTCCACGCTGGACTTCTGTTTATTCAGCTCCAGGTTTCACTGCATTTCAAGTAGGTTTTAAAACTCTATTTACAACCAACAGGAGCAACAAAAGCCCTTCTGTCATTATCCAGCAGCCTTCCATCACAGCTGCAGGACCGGCTTCCCCCTACCTCGGCGCTGAGGAAACCGGAGCACTTCAGCCCTTACCACTTTGTCACGACTCCTGCACTGCTTCATGGTCTTCTCAACAGCCCCAACTCCTGGACCTTCCTGTACCTCCAGTCCCCTCTCTCCTGGGAGACAGACTCTGTCTTCCAATTTTAAGAAGGGGCAATACGCACCCACTATCCGCACTCCAACCCCCTCAAACCCCTCCCCTGACCTCAGAAATACGAAGCCTACAAATAAAAAATGAACGGGCTATTCACTTTACAAAGTTCCTAATAGCGGGGACCTGATTTTCAAATGCTTGAGGTTGGCAATGCTTGTAGACACTGAGGTCTCTCTCTTTAAAGTTAGTCTTATAGTTACATGTTTACATTTAGGGTGAGACACAACTTGCCTATCTTTAGTCACGAAAAAGTAAAGCAGCTAGTTTAAACTAGCCGTCTAGGCTACCACTAGTCAATGGGAACACCACTAGAGAGAAGCTTATGCTCCCCATTTGAGACACACATTAGGATAAGACAGAAAAAAATCCCGGAGTATTTTTCTATTTTTCTGTCAATGATAAAAGAAGCTTGTATGACTACCTTGGACCAGACAGCTAACTTCGAGAGGGAACAAAACCTGCTCTTTGTGAATGGGTTCACAAGCTAAGCTGTTTCTTGTCTACTCCACAGAGATCACCAGAGAGGAAATTGTGATTCTTTTAGAAATTTAATTCTTGGGGAGTAAACCATCTGAAGGCCATGATTTTGATCTACTTAGATGGACATAATTTTTTTGGTCATTACCAAATTCTACATTCCTGTCCAGTATCAAATACCGAGGACTGAAGGATCACTGCCTTCAATCCAGCATTGACTTCAACGTGCAGGATCTGAACTAGGAATTGTAATCTATTAGATATTTTTAAAATAAGTTTATTCTTGCCAGTTTAGCTGCAAATTTTTTGATACCTGCGTTTTTCTAGCTTAACAAAGCATCAGTTCTCACAGAGAATCTAAGCCCTCCCTCTACCGGCACTACAAAACAGCAGCTGTATTCAGAACTAAACTAACATGCAGGCTTGAGGATAAATCCCTGTAGAAATTAGTGTAATTTGGCTCAGTTTCCCCCTAAAGGATGGGAAGGATTGACAAACCACAATTGCTCCTACATAATGGCAATAGCTGTCAAATTCTGTTGAAACAGAAGAAGTGAAGTAACCTTAGGAGACGCCTGGGTAACTGAGATTTTAACAATGCTGCATCCACACAGTAGCGGCATGTTTGGCCTCTACGTTTTGTGGTTATAACCACTGTTGAAAGAACTGTCTACTGGTTAGAGACTGCCCAAAGGGCAAAGTAAAAAAAAAAATAATCCCATGCCATGACTTAGGGCTAAGAAAATGTTGCCTAACCCCCCTCAGCCTCAATATACAATACAGAAAATAAAAAAAAAATACGTATTTGTATACACACAATAATAAAAATACAATAGATTAATAAAAATAAACAAGCTCAAACCCAGTTTGCCCATTAAAAATACACAATATTTTAAAAGTGAAGGATATGGCTCTGAATGAGAGAGCCATGAACATTTGCAGAGCGTATGATCTGATCATGATTTACAAACTAAGGCTTCATGCACAGGGCACTGCCTAGGGATTAATGACCAGCTGGGAGAGTTGATAGTGTAGGACAAAGCTAAGGATCATTAACTCCAGCTACTTATAAACTCCCCAGAAAATGCCTTATACTAAAATTGGTATTGTAATTACCCATTTTATAAATAAAATAAACAGGAATATTGAAGTAGCAAATTGCTTGTGCTGTGTCCCTTTTTCTTGCAAAGCTCTGAAAACCGAACCATTCTGGGTGATGTGACCCTGGTGCTTTTTGAAAGAGAATTTGCATGAAAGCCAGTGAAATAACACTTCTTAGCATAGGTCCTAACAACATACAGTTTATCAGTATGTTGGGCAGCAGAGCACAGAACGCAAAGAAATTCTGAATGCAAAATTCAACACAGATAACCTTGCACAGAGGGACATCATCTCTGCACTGAACAATTAACCATCCACGTGAACTTGTGGTCGAATCTAAAAAATTTTTAAGTAAAAAAACCCCAGACAACACCCCTCCCCCAACTGGCACAGAAACAAGGGAAGTCTATATGCCTTGATTTTAATTTGCACATCAGGCGTAGCACAAAGACCAATAATGCAAAGGTGATACCAGTCCTTTCAAACAACTCCTGTCCTTGAGCACGGACCCACTTTACATGGGTTCTCCCTTTACATGGGAGAAGTGTAGTTTGTTATGCCAGACTAAGGTGAAGAGCCCATCTAGCCCACAGCAGTTCAACAACAGCCTAGGAAAAGCTGTAAATAAGTTAGCATTAACCAGGAACTACAAGTATTTTCTCTTTGCCTGACTTCCCTGGGAAAGGTTCCCTAGCGTTCGTTCAGTCCCTGCACTATCCATCTCCTCCCAGGCAGAGTCTGTCCTTTTAGACAGAGTGATGATCACAACTTAGTAGCACCAACTGGAAAACTGAGCAGAGACTGGATTTCAAAAGACAGGTAATAGCCTCTTGAAGTGTCAAGAAATTACTCTTAGAGGAAGTCAGATGGCAGGAATGCAGGGCTATAACGCCCCAGCCACACGTCACGCAAAGATCTGCTTACCTGTTCGTTAGGCTCAAAGCTTATCTCTTCTTTCTCTGTCCTCATAGGTATTAACTTTGTGCTACCGGAAGGGTCTGTCTTACTGTCCAACCGCTCCAGTTTTGGGGGTATGTCTGGTAAACCAATATCTTTAGTATCATCTTTATCTAGCAAGTAGCGAAGTAGTGCATTATTATTCTTCTTAGGACTCGCTGGCTCCTGTTTAACAGTCACCTCTGAACCAGGAGCTGTGCTACTGGACTCCTGGTTCAGTTCTTTGCCTGTGGCCTCTGCTGTGAGCTTGGCCAAATCTACAGGAGAACTACTGTCCTGCAATAGTCTGTGCAAAATTTTATGCTTCTCCTTGAGAGAGGTTCCGTGTGCCGAACCAGACCCAGGCAACCCTCCCGTGGAGTCCTTGCTGACGTCTCCCATGGTACTGGACAAAGGCGAAGGCTCCATCTGATCCGATTTGGTGGTCAGCAATTGTAATAGCTTTGTCTGGCTTTTTCCGTCGTGCAGTTTATTCTGTCCATCAGGTCTCTCACCACCGACAACCGGCGGCATGTTGCTATCGCCATTATCTTTCTGTTCTCCTGAATGGCAGCTGCTCTCTGCTTGTCCAGTTGTACCTTCTGATTGCTCCCCATATAGTCCAAAGCAGTCTTTAGAGTCCAGACTTCCCATCTTGCTTAGCTGGGGAGGATTCATACTCACAGGGGAATTTTGTACATTTCCCATTTTTAGGTCAGGTGAAGCCAACGACGATCCTAGAGAAACGCCGTGGCCCTCGCTGAGGGCCTGAAGTGCGTTCAGGGAACTGTTGGTGTAGTTATGGCTATTTCCTGTGCTGCTGCAGACTCCCACGGGCGAATGCAAGCTTCCTGCAGGGGAGAACTGACTGGGTGGGATGCGAGGACTTCCTGCCACTCCAGGGCTCACACGATGCCTTGGGGAAAGCATAGAGTTTGGCTGCCCTGGGTTCATGCCGGGGCTGCTTTGTGAGGGGCTATTCATTTTTAGTGCATAGTTACTACCCTGAGGAGTGGATGCTTGTATGCTCGACACATGGTTCATTCCCCCTGAACCACCAAACCTGCCTGCTGGCATGCCCATTTGTTCCTTTGGGCCATTTATGGCAAAATTTATATTGCTACTGATGGTCATATCCTGACCTGGGTTCCCACTGCACATGGCCTGATGGGCAGGGCTGCTGGAGCTAATCGGGTTCAATATCTTCCCCATTCCTTGTCCAGTCAAATCCTGATTCATTCCACAGACGTTCTGCTCTCTGTGTGGCAAGGGGAAGAAAAACAACCCGTTAGCTAAAATGACAGTGGCCAACTTGTAATTACATTACAGAAAAAGAAGCAAAACCCCAGACCTCCCTTTAAAATAACACAACAAACCTACAATTAAAAACAAATTGACAATTTGACAGAAGTGATACGCAACCCTCAACATGGCTGCACGTTAACCGTATGGTTTTTCAGTACCTTATTAACAAATCAGTGGAAGAGAGGAAAAACAAAATTATTTAAATGACAGTCATTAGAAATGCAGATAGATTACAATTTCAGACTCTCTCCCTTTAATGTGTATCTCTTCTCTACAATTTGGCAAGAGCTAACTTCTAGAACTGACAGAAATCTCATCTGAAACACACGACCCAAACAAACACGTGTTTCACAAGACAGCTGTGGACAGCTGTTTGCTGGAGTTTTGAATTTCTACGAGTTAACCCCACCGCAAGGCTGGAGTGGGCTATCTGCCCATGAAGTTCACAGTGAAAAGAAAATTGAAAAAGTTGCCTTTCTACACTGCCAGAGTATTGCGATACTGCTCCAAACCAGCATGTCAGCCAAGAGAACTACTGGATACTGCTTCAGAATGGGAACAGTCTGTTAGCAATCCAGTCCTGTGTGAACATTTAGGAAAAGAGGAGAAGAAAGAAACCACCCACCCTCCGCCCACAGGAGCTGAAACTCGTATTTTAGAGGTGTAGGCTGGAAGATGGAGGGAACAGAAGAGAGACACGCAGAGAAAAAGCTCTTGTGAGAGCACCTGAAGGTCACTTCTCTTTTCCTCAGTAGATTTTAATTAGTTTATGGGAGGATGTGATACACTTTTTCCTTCTGTGCTAAAACTTAAATCAGAAAAATCAGACATATTCCCAAATGCTAAAAGCTATAAAAGAGACAGAGTCAAGTAGATTAGGAAGAAGAAAAATGAGGTTTTGAGAAAAATCAAATCAACTCTGGTCTTCTAAACCCAAATACTAATAGAACATTCCTAATATGTATTTTTGATGAGATGAAAATCATTCCTACTTGCACAGGATAAGTGCAGATAAACATTCGCATTTTGCTAAAGCATGAGAAGTGAAAGAACTGAAGCACACAGTAGTGAAGCTTGTTCCTCTGTATTTGTTACCTCAGATATAAAGGCAAGGGGGAGAACATCAGCTATAGAGAGGTGGATTTTTAAAACCTTATTACAAATACAGTAGTACCAGTGTTCTGCTAAAAAAAGCAAGAATGTTTGCAAGTACCACTTTTAACTTAATGGTGCTTTTTTAAATTTAAAATTTAGCACTTCATGAAATACCAAGTATATTCAGCAATCCAAAGAAAACAAATTTCAGAGAGCTTTTGGTCAGGTCAATTTCAAAATCTACAATCTCCGTAAAATGGTTTCAGTTTTAATTACATTTAGAGCTCTTTTCTTCCTCTCAAAAAAGTAATACTGTGGATACAGGAAAACAGCATTGTAACTATAGCCAGTAAATTAAACCTGAGAAAAAATCATACCAAACATACCATGACCTGTAATGACTTAATTCAGATTTTACCCTGAAGTTCTGAGGTCAGTGATTACTTATGCTTGACTTTAACATACTATTGCCTGTGCCTTTTTAAAAAAAATTAATAGCGGCGGCATTTCTCAGGATTGGACATGTGAAACCCATGACTCCAAACACCAGAAAAGATAAGGAATGAAGAGAGACAAGGAGTTAAAATATGCAGTTTGTCTGAAATGCAGTCCTAATAATCATAACATATTCTTTAAAGAAGACCCAGGCCCAACATGGGACTGACTGTGAACTACAGGAATTTAGCCCTTATAAGTTTTCTAAATTTTAGTGCTTTGGGAAGTTTCTTCTGTCTACAATGCAAAATACAGGAAAATAAAATACTGAATTTAAGAACATGAGATTAAAGGAAATGATGTATGTTTAACGGAACATGTGAAAATCCAGTGTGCCATGTGTAAGTCCTGAAATAGTCTTTTCCTGCAGTAAGCATTGAATTTAAAATCTTAATTTTGTTTTCATGCTGTCAGTTCTAGGTCAACGGAACGGCTATCAGCCTTAAACAACTGTTTTGCTTTGGAACTTTCTATTTTCCCTGTCTCTCTGCAGAGTGTGGATGTAATAACCCGGTGAGGATTACCTGTGAAGCATATGCAAGGAGATTACCAGCTGAGGTTCACTAGTCGTCTGAGAACGGATGAGCTTGCTCTTCGTTTGGGCAGAAACGATAGTGCCATCAGACAAGGAAAACCGATAAACAGGACTAAATGCTAGTCCCTGCCTTAGTACTGCAAGCAAGCAAATTAACAGAATTAAATTAATGAGAAACTATACTGCAGTTAACTCGGTTGCTCAGCATCTGATGTTCTAAATCCATCACCGCTGATACCACAGACACTGCATTAATTTAAAAAACAAAACAAAACCACAGAAGAAAAATTTTGCGAATAAATAGATGGGATGCATATAAAATAAAGGATCTCACATACTGTAAGATGATCAAAAGAAAAGCTATAAGGAGTGACAGCAATCACAGGACAGATACTGTGAAATCCAGATTATTTCAGGAGTGGACCAAGAAGTCCTCAATGTCCATTTCACTTTCCACCAAATATGTGTGTAACTCCTTTTGTTCTTCATGTTTTTTCATCTGCACCATCTACATCACAATGATTAATATAAATGCCTTGAGTTTCTAGATAATCTGTTTCCATTAGCCTGTATCTTTTCCTCCTTATTGCCTGCTTAAATTATCTTGTAGCAGTTACTCTCACTACTACCTTAATTTAAAGAGTACATAAATCTCTTACATGGGAACAATTAGAAATAAGAACTGGAAAAAAGAAATTATTACTTTTTAAAGAACAAATATGAAAATATACAGCTCAAACAAATTACAAATACAATTACCTAACCCAAAATTGGGGCTGTGCTATCCTTCCCCAGTGTTAGATATGACTGCATTTCAGGTTTGGGGTTGACTTCACTGCACATATTTTGCAGCCTTTAAATTTGCAGTGTAAATCTGAACTTCAACAAATTCTGTTCTCTAACTTCTGTAGACCCCTGTGACATTTCTTTAATTAAAAATGAAAATCATGTTATGGAAAAGCCAATCTCCAAACATGTATTCTACTGTTCGCTCTTTGCCATCAATAAAACAAATCTGATCATTTTCGATTCCTAGTCCAAAAGCTATTACATCAGGACTGCAGATACAGCAGGAGGGAAATACTTAACTTCAGAATTTTCATATAATTGTTTAGAGAAAAAATAGGAATGAAGTACTACAAATACTTTTAATTTCCAATTTTTTCATACATTTTCTGTGGGTTTGGTTTTGGTTTTTTTTTCTTTTTTTTTTTTAATTAATAATATCATCTGATCTTCATTTCATTGCTTGTCTTTTAATATTTCCTGTTGTAATGAAATGAGAGTTTTCCAAGTGTGGCTTTATTAAATAGTCTCCTCTACAGAGCTACCAGATTTTCAGCCTTGCAGGACTGGTTATGATTGCTTTCCTTCCCTGTCCCCCCTGCTGTTATATATTGTTCTGCAAGGTTTTAAAGTATTATTTAGGCAGTGAGAAAACAGGAAGCACAATTTAAACAACCAGAAGGGGTTTTTCAGAGTAAAAATGTAAAGAAAAACAAAAACCTACAACTGTGAAACAATACAAAGCAAAATTTCACTGTTAGGTATGTCATTGTTTCAGTTTAACCTTTGGGCACCAGAAGGTCTAAAGCTCTTAACTTTAGCATATACCACATCAGGAAATTCCAGTACTCAATGCCAACAGGATACAAGTGAAATCTCTACTTAAATCATTTTCCAAACTAATTCTTTAAGCAAACAAGAATGTTTCCGTATTCCTCTTGAGGAAATGCTATTTTTCTGACTGTGGCCAATAAAAACTTACCATATATTTTGCACTTTATACTGAGAGTTCATTTGAAAGCTCTGTGGCTTTTATTGTTTATCAAGCTAATAATGATTTTTCTTTTCTCCACACTGTAACACTGCATTACTTTCTTTGCTTCTATTCTCAAACCATAATGACTTAAAAAATGATTCCTCAGTCAAGTGCAAAGATGCTACGGCGCAAGATATGCCTTGCTTTTCTTCTCCATGCTGCAGGGCAGGGTAAGGAAACATTTCAGCCATTATTCCTCTCTAGTACTGGGTCCTTTGCAGAGAGGCAAATCCTGAGGTTTTTCCTCCTCCTCTCTTCACTTCCACAAGAAGATCCCCCTCATTTAGACTAATTCTACAGTTTATACGATGATCCTAAACCTCTCCTGCACAATGATACAGCGTAAACTCCGAAACACGTATATTTTTATCACTTCACAGATAGCTTAGAGAGGACCCACTCAGATCTCAGCACTGGATGTAGGAGCTGCTGACTTGGTAAGGAATCGTTTGAAGAGGAGTGAAGTAATAAGTGGCTGGATGCCATAACAGAAACTCCTAAGTCACCTTTGGCACAGACAGGTCCTTACCTGACACTGCTCTCTAAACCCCTGCTGTAACTTTAATTGCAGACTACCTTCTTCAGTTCTGTCCGAAATCACAGCATAAGGCTGTGGACTTTTAGCACTCCTACTGTATATACCCCAAAAGCTGTTATCTAAAATATCACAGTATTTCTGTGCCCCCACATTCCCAAAATGAAACCTGAAGGTTTCACGAAAGCAGAACATATTAAAGAATATTTAACCAATGCTGCTGTCTGAAGCTTTGTTGTTTGTGTGTGTGTGTGTGTGTGTATTTGATGGAATAATTTGAGATTCCAGTTACAATTTAGTTTCCAAGACAGCACGCCACTTGTTTAATGACCATGGCAACTATTTGTTACAGGCCAGCTGTAAACCCTGTTCTACAAACACGAACCCAAAGAATGATGGTCCTGCACTGGAAATGTCCGAGTTATTCCCCATTGGTTTTGAAAGGACTTTCCTGTGGACTACAAAGGGTTATTTGTCTTCAGTAATCTGGATCTGTGTTACTAGAATTAGCAGTATCAGGGTTTTATGAAAAGAAAAATCCCCACCCAGTCACTACCACAGAAACCTCATGGGGAACCTTTCACTCTCCTACATCTTACCTACCGTAATCTTGGCTGAGTAGATGTGCTTGTGGTGTGTGCTGTAACACTTATCAGCTAGATACAGTACAACAATACAGGTTTCCAGATAGCACGAATGCTGCATCTTTGATAATTCACACTGAGTGTTTCTCACAGGACATTTGACAGTAAAAGTCCATTTTTGCAGCAAAAAGGGCTACAGGTCAATGAACTGCAATGTGTGAGCTGAGGTTCTAAGCAGATGTTTTGGTGGGCAACACGCAAGGGTCTTTCTAAAATAACTGCGACAATTTGCAGATTTAAATCACCCTCCAATATATATAATTATAACAGCAGGCTAAAACAAGCAGGGAGAAAGGAGCAAAACCTGTTTAGACAGAGAGCCATCAGTGTGTTAAGCAAATCAGCTTGAAAAAGGGACCGTCAGTAGCCCTTGATTGTTCCACGTAAACATAACAAAGAGAACACAACCAAGAGATACAAATGACAAACAGTTTAAATATAGAAAGTGATAAAAATATGAAACCTAACCTTCCTGGTGATGCCTCTTGGCAAAAGATATTTCTCCCTCATGCTGCGAATGGAACCTTTGAATGCATCTTCTCACCAAATCCTCCCAGCCAGGTTTCATAGCTGCTCGCATGGTACTTGTGTCCAGTGAAGTTATTTTTCCTGATATCAGATAAAACATTTGTTACAGTAATTTCCCCTTTGGGGGCGGGGTGGGGAAATAAAAAAATTAAAAACTATTTCACAATACCTTGTAGATCCTGGCGAGTAGTAAAGCTCTCTGATGAAGGAAGAAGTGGTCTTTCCTTCATTGGAGCTCTTCTTGCAACACAAATCAAGCAAGACTGCAAATCTTAACAAAAAATGTTACTTCAGTAATTTCTATAGAAGAGGAAGATTTGTTTCCACAAATAATTCAGAAATACTTTTAAAAAGTTCTTTAAACCTTTTTGGATTGAAAGAATAGCTTTTGTACCAATAAAAGGACAGATAGAACTCAGTGGTTTTACATCTTCATTATTTCCTACAATATTAAACAACACAGGAGAGGTGCGTTTTTTTTCTTTTTTTTGAAGAAAAGTTATCAAGGACTCCACCACAGCCCAAAATTATTGGCACATGTTTATGCATATACCTGTAGCAGCTCAACCACTCAGGACGTAAGTAATAAAAAAGAACATCCTGCATGCACAGAGAGCATGTTTCTTCAACATCCACCATTTTGTACTTTCTAAGCCACAGTTCTCAAACATGCCCTAAATGCTTGCTGACCCTGAGAAAGCAGCTTCATAATAAGCCATTTTTACTTATCTGAATACTTAAAATACAATCTGAGGAAATTTACCTGCTGAAGTAGTAAATGGTAAAGGAAATGGTGAGCCACAATTGTCTGCAAATTCTAAGAACTCAAAAAATTGCCCATTGAAACTTTCCTTGCAGTCAGCTACATTCTTCTTACAATTACAGCAACACAAAACTAGGATATCTCTTCAAGGTAAACAGAGTTTTTTTCAATTTCAGTTATATTACTTATTTAACAAATAGGTGCGTGCAAGTGTATACACTCATAATCCAAGATGAAGGTACTTACCATCTTGGATGTAAGGATCAGTAAGGAAAAAACTTACAATTTTTCCATTTTTCGGGATTTAGAAGCCACTTTATTAACTTCACCTCACTTTATCAACTGCATCAAAACTGCCGACCCACAACAGCATGGAAAGAGAAAATACTAATACAATTTGAAAGCACTAATTACCTTCACCGTCCTCCTTGAAGGAATTTGGTTGAGAAACAGCAAAGCACTGCATAGTTTCATATTTCTGATGTGCTTCCTGGTTATCATGGCCTTCTTCAGAATCAGCAAGAGGTTTTACCAGCATCCGACAATTAAAGGTATGGCTATTACGCCTAGGAGTGTCACCAGACCAAGATCCCCCGTTCACTGAGCAAAGCAAAGATCATAGAGTGAGATAAATCTGGTAGCAGTCATTTCTGCTCCTTATCCACAGGAAATTAATCAAGGTGCTTTGCAGACTGGTTGGGAAACAAGCTCATTCAACAACAACAACCTATTTTTAATATTAGAGCCCAAACCAGCACATAACAAGGTAATTGATAAAATTCTCAGATTTTAAGAGCACTGCTAATTTGTTCAGCTATCGTGTTTTTTCCAAGTGACTTACAAAGACGCAGTAGAAAAGCAGGAGAAAAGTCTAAATATTGGTGTGTGTAAAAGTTATACAGCATAGTGGAAAGCCTGCTGGGTAGATCAAGTTAATTTATGTGTCTGGAAGAACTAAGACAGTATGTGGGATTTGTCCAGTGAATTTAAAAGTGATTAATATAAAAGAAACGGCAGCATTGTATAAAAAACTGTGTGCAGATTAGAAATAGAAAGGAAGGAAACTAATACGCATTCATAAAAATAAGATCAGGAATATATTGAAACACACAGTCTCAGCTACAACAGCAGGGACCAAAGAGACGAGAATGACCTAGGTGCAGTGATGGACAGAACTAAAGCCTAACACAGTGCTTAAGACAAGTAAAAAAGGAAACAAAATCCTGAGATGCACAAATATAGGTACTGGACATCAGTCAGAGTGAATTAATGTAATGCCACATAAGGAAATAGCAGGCTCGTATTTAAAATACTCTTCACTTGCCCTCTTCAGTCATACAGTGCAATAAAGGCACTAATTTATGGGGTTTAGCCATTTACATTTTTGATTGTTCAGGGGTTTATAAGTGAAGTCATAAAATGCTAAAGTGAATTGCATAATACTTTTTAAATGGCTGTGAGTAAATGAGGTGCCTAGTATTGACTTTCTCTTTCACCTCCTCCAAAAACCAATGACATTAAACCCCATATTAATGTGAATCTAAAAATGGCTGCAACTAACAAAAACACATTTTTTAAAGAGAAGGATAAATATCGGTGAGACTAAAGCTACTGAAATAAAAGTTCCAACACAAGGAGTTTTCTGATTTTTCTTTTATATTCCCCCTTTCTTGGACCATTCTTAGAATAACCAGCCCAGACGGAGAACTAACAGAGAGTTCACATAGCTAATGCTGTCTTTTAGTGATTCACTCTGGAGATCCATTAAAAATATCAGCTAACATGAGTTACTAAGAGTAATTTTAACAAAGAATCTGAAAACAGTGGAGGATGCTTTTGAGAATAATATTAATCATTCATACAGCCTATATGTACATTAAAAATAAATAGAGTGTATATGATGAAACTGTAAGTAGTGGAAGGACATTAACTTAAGTTATTGAAACGCTGATTTATGAAACCAAAGTTAAATAAATAATGGTATGATATAAGGAAAAGAAACATACCTAAAGATTTTGGCAGCAGGATTTTGACAAATTCATTGTGGTCCCCTACATGCAGGATGCTATATATGCTTGTGTTCATCAGCTCTTCTTGGTTGTACCTTAGGTACTGTGTCACATTCTCAGAAACAAACACAACATTACCTTCTGGGTTCACTACGAAGAAGAACCCATCTAGGGCCTAAAGATTTGGAGGTGGAGAAGCAGAGAGAGAGAGAAAGGGAGAGAAAGAGAGAGAAACACAATACCAAACAATCAGATTAACAATATGATACCCAGAAAATAAATATTCCCTTCAGAAGACATAGCTGATTCTTTCTGCATCCATCCCAGTTCTTATATTCTTGTCTGTAATAGCAAAGAACATATTTCAGATTGAAAATTCAATCTTCCTTATACCAAAACAGTCTAAAAGCACAGAAGGGTGCACATCTTGCAAACTATTGAAACCCACGCATGAAAACAAACCAAATCCCCTGTCCCAAACAAACAAAAATAATGGAAGAGGCTGCTACCTGTCTGCCTGCCTAAAAAGTAAGAAACCTGTACCAGAAGCTGGTTCTGCTAAACCTAATGTCTGTTCACTTCTGTATGCGGCACAGGGAGACTGATCCCAGGAAAACATCACAAGATGTGCTGGCACAAGGCAAGGAAAGCACTGGCAGAAGCAAAGAGAAAGGCTCTCTCCCCATTCCCAGAAGTGCAGCTTCACAGAAGTGAGGCCCCATGCAGCCAGGAACGTGAGGGATTAAAAGGAGAGAAGGGCAAAGGGAGCACAGAGCAGGCAGCAGGGATGGAGCAGCTTTAGTCCCTACTCCCAGGACTGCTTTATTTTTTTTTTTTTATTTGACACCCGTTTAATTCAGTCCGCACATGACCCAGTGAACCGGAACCAGACTTTCACCTCTTCAACCCAGCTCCACAGTATTCCGAAGTTTCAGTGAGGAAGTGTCTAAATTAGTCATTTCTGCTGGTTGGCATCTCTTGTGACAGTGACAACCTAGCTGCAGCATTCTTTCCAAGATATCTGCTGTATGTTATCTGAAGCTTAAGCCAAATACTACATCGCTTCTGCCTGATGGGGATAAAGTAAAACTTGTGTATCAGTAAGAACTTCTCATGCAAACTTTCTTTTCCTTCAGGTGCAAGCATGATTGTGGATGGTGGAAATATTCCAGAATCACAGAATGTTAAGGGTTGAAAGGGACCTCTGGAGATCATCTGGTCCAACCCCCCTGCCAGCAGGTCCACCTACAACTAGTTGCACAGGATGGCATCCAGGCAGGTTTGGAATGTCTCCAGAGTTGGAGACTCCACCACCTCTCTGGGCAGCCTGTTCCAGTGCTCTGCCACCCTCAAAGGAAAGAAGTTCCTCCTTATGCTTAGGTGTTCAAGTTTGTGCCCGTTACCCCTTGTCCTCTCACTGGGCACCACTGAAAAAAGACTGGCCCCCTCCTCCCAGGACCCTCCCTTTAAGTATTTGTAAACATTTATGAGATCCCCCCTCAGTCTTCCCTTCTCCAGGTAGAAGAGACCGAGGTGCCTCAGCCTTTCCTCATAAGAAAGATGCTCCAGCCCCCTAATCATCTTTGTAGCCCTTCAGTGCACCCTCTCCAGCAGTTCCCTGTCCTTCTTGAACTGGGGAGCCCAGAACAGGACACAGTACTCGAGTTGTGGCCACACCAGGGCAGAGTAGAGGGGCAGGATGACCTCCCTGGACCTACTGGCCACACTCCTCTTGATACACCCCAAGATGCTACTGGCCTTCTTGGCCACAAGGGCACATTGCTGGCTCATGGTCATCCTGTTGTTCACCAGGACTCCCAGGAATGCATCCCTGCAGAATACACCCCTCTAACTTTATGTCATCTGAGCAGATAAAGGAGGATACATTTAAACCTAAAGCACCAAACCTTTTGGTCTAAGCATTCAATTAACAATTAACCCATACAGGCTTCTGCAGCTTTGCCTGATTTACTCACCTCGCTAAGGATTGCTAGGAAATCGCTAGAACAGTTGTTAGTTACAGCATCTCCAGGGACGGAAGCGAGTCAGAAAAACAGGCAAGGCATGATTCATTATGGGTTAATTAAAAGCCAGTGGATCTGTGCTAAACCTGAACTCAGCTCATTGCAAAACAGTCTAACAAGGTGGAGCTGCCATAGCAAGTGTATACAGGCACGTGGCATTTTTGATATGACCAAACTTGTATACTGTACAGCTTGCGGGCTGGTGTTAGCAGGCAGGTCTCAGGTCCTCAGGCTACAGATACGTACTAACAGTATCGTACCCAGCTGAGCAGTTAGCAAATCCAGACAGTACCAAAGAGAAGGCTAAGTAGGGAACTAATTTCTGTCTTCAGCCACCTAGCAGGAGGCTGAAGAGAAGACAGAGCCTGGCTCTATTCAGAGGCTCACAAGCTCTATTCAGAGGCTCAACAAGGGAAGGACAAGATGCAACACACACAGGTTTCAAGACAGGAAACTTCATGAAGAAAAAAACCCCAATTCACCATGAAGGTGGTCAGATAAGGGAAAAGGCTGCCCAAGGAGGCTGTGAAATCTCCTTCCCCAGAGATATTTGAACCTTGGCTGGACTCGGACCTGAGCCCCCTGCTCTAGTCAGACCTGCTCGCAGTGGGAGGTGGGATTAGACAAGCTCCAGAGATCCTTTCCAAACTGAGTTAGCTAATCATTCTGCTAAAGAGGAGGGACAGTGAAAGCACAAGGCACAAGCAGAGTGGCTGAGCCAATGGTTGACAAAAGCTTTGTTCTGTTTTTAAATTAAAAAATAATAAACCCCACAAATAAATGTAGAAGTATATACTTTTCCTGACTGCCTCTAATTCAGATAAACTATGTATTTTTATCTCCTGTTAACTGTCACAACTGTTAAACTTTTTGGTTTTTTATTGTTGCCTTGGTTTTGTTTCTGATCATTCTCGGTTCCTCTGGTTAATTCATTTTCTTTGGAGAGCTCCCTCCTTTCCGTGTGCTTTCATGACATTTTCCTGCTGACTAGCATTTAGTTTAACGAAGACTTACAGGATTTAATGAATTGAGGCTCTAATACAATTTTCTCTCAGCATCTCTGCTATGGATTAGTGCCTTAAACTGCATTTTGCCACTGCTTGAAGCCAATGTACGCATGACCTCTTTGGTTTAGTCCTTTCTACATGACGACAACTCCCTGTACTGTCTGAGGATATGGAGAGCTGGAACTGAGTTGGCTGAAAACTAACCCAAGAATCAAAAAAAAAGACGCTAGCCACATTAGTCCCCTGAACTGCCCCACCATGAAACCACACGGTCTTTAGAGCTGGCAGAAGGGTGTGGGTTTGGCTGAACCATTGTGCTTGGCAGCGGTCCACGCTTACATCAATTCCAAGCAATTGCAAAACCAAAGGCATAGCAGATGTGTAGCGGAGTCCTAAGGAGAAAACTTTCAAAGACAGAGATGGGAAGCAAGAGATTACGAAAGCTACTGGCATCCCACAATAATCTTCAGTGTTCCCTGCTATTTTCCTACTACAGCAGCTTCTTTGGCGAGGAAGCGCTCTGCACCGTTTCCTCACAGCTGCTTCTTGGGTTGACCACGGAAATGGTCACCTGAGCCCTAGAGTAATACAGGGCCTTACATGCCAGTGTCCCATTTCTTTCTATTCTATTGATAAAATAATCTTGCAGGTAAGCAGCAGCAGGCTTTTGAGGAAATTAATGCACCAAGCCACTTAAAACTTTTAGAAGCTTCCACTTCTGTAATAATTTCTTAATCCTGTCCCCAGATGTATGCGACCACAACAAACAACTTTTCTTCAGAGCTATTGGTACAATGGGGGAACAAAAAATGCACAACATGCTGGAAGAGAAAACAAGAGAACAGATATTATTTTAGATGACATACTGGAATGGAAAATACATTTGTGCTCTTTGAGATGTTGTTAGCTCTCTCTTGACTATTTTTTCACCCTCTCTTTCTATCTACCTTCTGCTTTAACTAAGAAATATGTTAAAATATTCTTCAGAGGCAGCTGCATGATGAATTTTACTCTCTCTCTTCATCTGGAAATACTCACTATTTTGAGGATTCTTCAGTTTTATTCTTTAATAAAAACAGACAATTACATTTCTAAACCAAATCAACTAATAAACTGTTCATCAGCATTGCCATTTTTATTATTATTTGGCAATGGAAAAGGGTAGGTTTTTGAAGAGGTTGTATAAAGGGGTTCTGTAAAGATGAAATAACTTAATTGCATTTCTTTAAGTAGATAAAGACACAAAGAAAGTATCTGTAGTCTTTTCACAGTAAATGTATAACAACTTTCAGTGCTTTTAAGTTTCTTGGTGCAAAAGGACCACGGTTTATTAATTTAGTTCCACAATCTTTCATTGTTAATATGCAATGGTTTTACTGTGAAGGAAAACTAAATTAAATGGAATAATGGAACAGACGGGTGATTTTACATGTCATCTTTGCTGCAATAGCCAATCATGCAAGATAAGCATGATAAAAAATACCTTATCCTTACTTTCCCAGTGATTAAAACAGCTCCTTACAATTAAATAAATAGGAAGTTAAATTTTAGCATAGCAATGTAAGAGATGGATGTTTAACCTTGTTTGATAGCAAAACCAAAATGTTAGTACATATAATAAATATTAAATTAAATCAATGAATTTGTTACTCCCACTTTTCAAAAAAGAATGTTTTCACTTCAATCTGTCTAATCTTCCTTCTGTTTAGTACTGTGATTTTGGAGCCTTTACTTCATATGTAGTACTGAAAACTATGTTTTCATCTAACAAATCATGAAAAATAATCCAAATACTTAAAACTGTTATAATGCATATCTTCCTCCTGCAATATTCAGAAATTCCAGAATAAATATGCTTCCGCCAAAGTTGGTTCCTTTAGCTTGACTCAGATTTTGTGTTTTATCTAAAGTAACATTTATTCTTCCTCACAAAGTCCATAGTCAGAACAGGAATAAACGTTTGCAAGTGAGCTTAAGCAGATAAAGCAGTAGTGCCAAAGGACAGTAGCATATGACATTAGGGTCCCAGATAACATACCTACTCAATATTACTATTAATACATTTAGAAGCTAGGTTTTTAACCATGCAGCCTTTCGGGGTATCAAAGTAAGAGCTAAAATCAGACAGAAATCTTAACTGAACAAACTGAAATACATATCTTGGAAAGGTCTCCTAGATTACTTTCATATTCTAGAGGGAAGAGACATGCTGTAAGTGCTGAAATGATAAGCCATTAAAACAGTATAGCAATGACGTGCAATTTTAGAGGAAGTATTATTCACATGTAGACTACTGTATATCTAAGTCAATGTTTAGGTACAACAGGTCTTCCAAATCTGCCATGGTTTAGAACAAATAAAACATGCACATGCAGACACCCAAGACTTGCTACCAACTGAAGTCCCTCAATCTGTCTACCTTACAAACCAGCAGAACTATCTCCTTCTCTGCTTCTCCCCACCCCATATTAAAAGGAGGTTCATCACTGAATCCAATAGAAATACACTGCCTTAAATATGCTCTTAAATGACATAATCCTAAGTAGCCAGGATGGTTTGTCTCTCTTGACCGTTCTTCTACAGCAACCACTTTTTCATTTCATTAGACCGCTCTTCATCCTAGGGGCTTAAATAAAGATATTTTGTGCTATTCACCTCAAGCATCATTGGTCCAAGTGCATCCTTGTCGATGACACTCTGACCCGTAGATGATACATCTGCTTTTTGCACTTCATCTTCATTAGCTGCTGCTGCTTTTTCTGCAATAAAGAAAACTATGTGTTAAATGACAGAGCGGTGCTCTCTGATACAGTATTGAGACTAGCTATGAAACAGTTACAGTGCAGTAATTTTGAAAATGAGATTAAATAGTCTCCCATAATGATTCAATAGAAGCATAACTCGTGTATTTGCCTCTCAGTTTTGAAGTTTTATGACACATAAAATAATTTCTGCTGGTTTTCCGCGAGACATTTTACTGAACTCCAAAACATAACCCTGGGCAAAGACAAGGACTCCTCATGAAGGTGCAATAAGCAAGAACCGGGATCAAGGTGTATTAAGAGACTGATCTAAAAGAGTGTGCAAAGCTCACAGGTGCACAACTTTTCCACAATCGCCATATTTAGAAGGAAAAGCATAAGTCCACAACCTACTGTTTCAGTACTGAGAAACAGCAGTCTCATTTTTCTGTTCCCATGCCTCCACACACATTTTTACTATCACATAATTTTCATACTGCCTTATTTACCAATATGTTATTAAAACTACATACAATTTCAAGCACTGTGTTTGAAAATTACAGGCAAGAAAGTAACAATTTAAGATTTCTGGAGCATAATGCCACATATTACAATATGTTATATACAGTATCACAGATCATACCCAACTCCAAATGTAAGGGATATTCATACATGCTGGAACTTTCAAATCAAGAGGGTTTATAATTCCTATCAAGTAACGTACTGCATTAATTTTTCTATTCCAAGAATGGTAGTGGTTGTTAAGGGAGAAGTAATAAAAGTAATAAAAACACTATACAAAATACGTATTCTACATTATAAGTTAATGAAACGAGTAATTTTTTTGTTGTTAGTTCTACACTCGGAGCATTCCTTTATTATTTTCCAAGCAATTATGTAAAAGCTAGGGCTATACTGCGATCTAGAATATTAAAAATCATTAAAGATTTTTTATTTTTAATATTACGCAATAGATTATTTTAATAAACAGGAAAGCACACTGAAATTATGATAACAAGAATTTATGCCTTCTACAGCAGCAAACCAGAAAAAGATTCATTGTAGAAATTACTGAAAGAAATTACTGAAAGTACCACATGGAGATGGAGCAAAGGGCCTCTGGAAAATCACCCTTAGTGAAAATTAAAGCATCAGTCACACAAATTAAAATGTATCCAAAATGCACAGTATTTTCCACTATCTGTAGATCTGCAGTACTGCAGCCAAAGTTCCTCTGAACTGTTTCTTTGGCAGAGGTTATACAGTCAGTGCGACTCTACATTACTCAGATATACAGTAAAGGAACTGCTTCTGAGAACCCCTGGGTGTTCTCCTATCAGCCATCACCTGCTGGCGATAAGGCTTTGGTCACTTGGGCTGTCTCATCTGAGATTTCGACAGTTCCTTGCTTTCATGAAGAGACTCACGAAAATCTTAGCTGTCTCTTAGGGTGTGTTCATACACAATATAACACCATGGTGAATAATGATGAAACAAAATCGTTCTGAAGATGGACTGTTGCAACTAACGGAATAATTTCAAGTCACTTTGATTAGCATAATCTGATAGACATAAATACGCTAGAAATAATTGCTAACCCTGCCTCTGCCACTTAAGCTCACCAGGATATAAAATTAGTATTTCTGGTTTGGACTGAAGACTGCAGTGGGATTATTTTTCTTTTTCTTTTCTTTCATCGTCTTTTGGCAAAAACCAGAGATTGGGTGTAACAGGAAAAAAAAGAACAATCCTTCCCATACTACAATATAGCAGAGTTGGCACCATATGACGGTACAATACTGAAAAGAATTCTAAAAATTGTGAACGAATTCTTAAAGATGATTCTAAAAATAGGGTTGAGCTTTTAATAAAGTTAGTGGTATTTGTTTCCCATCTGTTCCTGGTAGCATAAAGTGATCCCTGGTTTCACACCGCAAAATATTATAATGGATACGGATACCAGTCTCTTGCTTTCTTTTATCCCCTCACTGCTTCAGCCACCAACACCATCATGAGTATCGAAGAACATGGGATTACACTCCGTGTGCCAGAAATGGAGGGGCTGCAATATGGCACAGCAACTGTGTGCAAGCACATTCACTACCCGGTATTCCCAGGTTTCACCAATTCACAAAGACTACTTTTACTGATTATTTTTCACCTAATATAAAACACTTGCTGAAGATTTTTTTTCACTCTTACCACCATGGACTCCATACAAACCACCAATAAGCTATCTACAAAAACAACTGTTCTCTTTTGTGCACACGGGCCAGGTTTTATACAAAGAAAAAGCAGGGTTTTAATTACTGTAATGGTAATCAACACACAGAAACTGCAATGCCAGGACAGACTCAGTATCTCACATCCAGTCCCTGACAGCGGGTGCTTTCCTTTCCTATTTGACATTTCTCCGTTTTGACCCTTTGATCTCTGACCACTTCCACTCCTCCATCAGGTGTCCCTCACAACCATTCCACCTCTCCATTTTCTTTTCCCTTAGACACCCTTTTCCACAGAGGGCCCAACACCTTTGTGGGACCAATAAAACAGCGCTTGCTCACAGAAGAAGTGTAAGAAATGGAGAAAATATGAAAATGCTGTTGAGACACAAATGTTGCCCACCTGTCTCTCCCAGTGATGGTGACAATGTACACCACACTACTCAGAATCACAGAAAGTTAAGGGTTGGAAGGGACCTCTGGAGATCATCTGGTCCAACCCTCCTGCCAGAGCAGGTCCACCTACAGCAGGTTGCACAGGATGGCGTCCAGGCAGGTTTGGAATGTCTCCAGAGTTGGAGACTCCACCAGCTCTCTGGGCAGCCTGTTCCAGTGCCACCCTCAAAGGAAAGAAGTTCCTCCTCATGTTCAGATGGAACTTCCTATATTCTATTTTATACCCATTGCCCCTTGCCCTATCACTGGATAGTACTGAAAAAAGACTGTCTCCCTCCTCCTGGCACCCTCCCTTTAAGTATTTGTAAACATTTATGAGATTCCCCCTCAGCCTCATGATGTTTGGTTAGGCATTCCGAAAAGCTTTGTAAAACACGAGTGCTCCAACATTACGGATTTCAAAATTGGATCTGTAACCTAATTGTTTAAGAAGTTAAGTGGCCAGAGATCTTAGAAGAGGCTACACATTCAGGCCACAAATCTCTCTTCATTTATTTAAGCAGCACTGAATAGGAAACCATGGCCTCTGACAGCCTCTGAGTAGGACCAGCAGTAACTTAGGTCGATGCTATAAACTGCAGCTACTGATAATGTTAAGCTGCGCAGTAAATGATCCATTTTTGACTGAACTACAAAGCCCCTCATGAAGACTCCTCTATCAAGACATACAGGAAAAGTCAGTGCAAACCCTGTCAGCAGTGTCGTCCTGACAGACAGACAGAGATGGGGAATGTCTTGAAATGCAAGATACCGCACGTGGGGGCTAATTGTGAACAAAAATTTGTTCCAGGAAGGCTGGAAAAAAACCCAACTGACAGACAAATTTCTAGTGCTGACAACACCCGTGCATTTATCATGAGTCAGTATTTTCTGTTTTTCTTCACAGTTCCAGCTTCTGGCGTTAAGCAGTGGTGCAAAAATGTAAAGTTTACTTTTCCTTTTTTTACTTCTCCTATCTTTTTTAGGTTCACTGGGGGCCCTACAAACAAATCAAAAGCACAGAGAGTTTATTATTTCTACACTAGATTAATGATTTTTGAATGCTAGGGGTTAGGAAAATAGCTGCAGAGGCCCAACCTTGCAAAGCCTCTCAGAAGCCTTTTTTCCAGCCCCACGGGAATTGCGGGTATTAGCCTGTGACTAACCACAGCCGCTAGATTTTTCCACTGCGGCCACTAACACGGAGAGCGGGAGCCAGTTCCCTGATCTCGCACCTCCTGGTGATGCCGCCTCCTGGAACAGCGATGCCCCTGTTCACATGTGGAACGCCAGGAAAGAGTTACCAGGCATCCTATGGGCACGGCGGCAAAAAAAGAGTGGAGTTTTAGTGTGGAAAGAGAAAATACAGTCTTGTGCCGGTGGAGGAAGTGAGCTGGGTGGGAAGAGGCTTCCCATGGCTTCACCTCCCCACGCAAATTCTCTGCTGGAGGTTAAGCTCCAGCATTGGCCCCGGGCGTTTCAACAGAGAGGGAGCATTAAATCAGAAACCGGCTGCATCCTTATGAATATGGCTACCAGGGATCAAGCATATTTTATCTAAATTACAGCGGAATAAACTTCACGCACATGAAATAATTATTAGCTCCGCTCAATTAAGAGTTTAGCCTAGAGAGAGAAAAAAAATTTAAATAAAATAGAAGTACTCCTGAGAGAGATACTACAAAGAATACATACATCCAATTATGTAGCATTTCAGTGATGTGTGTAATTTAGGCTTTAAACTGTGGATATGTTTACAATTGTATAAGCAGTAATATACTAAAATACATATTAATATTTTCAATTGGGCATCTTCCTAGTGATCATAAACTGTATTTACTTTGTTACGTTAATATACAGGAGAAGGGAAAAAAAAGCCCTCACAAATATTTTCTGACAAATTCATCAGTGAGGAAACCCTCCAGTTTTATTTGAAGCTCATTCCAGATTCTAAAAGCAAACCTTTGTGAAATCACATTAGTTTAACAGAAATTCGCAAGTCAGAGAAAAAGAAGCCAAAAGCAATAGTTTGAAGTCTCCTGCTACATTTTAACTTAGGAAGCCTTCCTGGTTTTCCATCCTCCCAACTCAAGCTACGTCAGTTCTCTCTGGATTTCTGACAGCAGACTCAGAAGCGCCACTGACAGGCATCGCCTTCTCTTGGTTGCATTTCAAACCCTCCCTTCCTACAGGTGGGCAGGCAGGACCAGCTGAACCACCTGAAAAGCTCTCTTTGTCTGTATTCGAGCTCTACCCCAACTTCCTTAATGAAACCAGCTACAGAAATATTTCCCCCTTGATGCTCTCTGCAAAACCAAAATGCATTTTCGAAGTAAAGAACGAAACTGTAGCCTCTGTAAGGATTGCAAAATAATGAGGCATAATCTGAAAGAGAAAATTTGCATCAACACATATTTAGTTTATCTTTCGTAGGAGAAACACTTCAGGTTCTTCACAGAACAAGAGGAGCAAAAAAGAGAGGCTGGTGAAACCCTGGACAGGGCAGCACCCGTGCTCTACAAGCTGCTGAGGAAAAAGGAAGGCCAAAAGAAAAAAAAAACCCCTCTATCAGGCAGAATCAAATTTATTATCCAATACTGCTTAAAACAGGTTTTCTCAGGTGCCTTATATAATTCCTGTTCTTCAGAACTTTCTGGAAATGCTCTTGAAATGTCACACGCATCTCAAACGATATACTCATTTATAGGGCATATGGTATGGGTAAAATATGTAGGCAAAGAGATTCATTATGAGGGATACTAGAAAGCTCAACTGCACTTCAGAAAGATCACACAAATCAAGAAAGATCCTTATAACAGTAATAGCAATATCACTTGAAAGTGATAGTAAATGCTATACAATGTTTAAACATGCAGTTAAATTTTACACTGCAACTGTCTTGAAAACAACTTATCTTCTTCTTTTTTTGTATGCCATTAGCCAACTACTTTTATCTTGCCTCATTTTTGTTTGTGAGTAAGTTTACCCTGTGTGGTCCTGGTCTCTCCTGAATTGCCATGCAAAAATAAAATCCAAATAGTCAAGGAAACAGCAGAAGGATGTAACTGGCCAAAGATAAGGATAGATACAGTATTAAACCCCTATGTTAACATATAATAGAAAGTATACTTAGTGAATTGTTAAATTTTAGCTGACATTACAGTTTTAAGTATTAGATTTAATAACATTTGAAATACTAGATTTAATAACATCTGTGCACAACTATTTCCAAGTAATGATACTGACTGCGGCAATGAACAGGAGGTTTTTAACGAGAATAGGGCCACACAAAAAGTACCTTCAAATATGAAACCTTGAATAAAACCCCCAAAAAAATGGCAAAAAAGAAAGCCTGTATTTGGCAACATGAGTAGTTTGGGATCACTACACACGATGAAGCAAAGCAGTGAAGAACGTGTAAGTTATTTTGATGCTTGGTTAACCACAGGAAAGCAGCTCTGCCTTGTAGCTGCATAATTCAAAGCACCACGATCCATGGCTCGCATGGAACTTGATATCCACGTGCATGTTTCTTACCCAGTTCCCATTGCCTCGACATAAGTTGTTTTTTCTCTCTGAAAGCAAGTAATTTTTCAAAAGACCAGTGCCTAAGAAACAGCAAGTATTCCAGCAATCAATTTTAAGGCCAGCTTATCCCATGCCTGTGAATAAAGTTAGCTACTATTTTAGGGAAGTGATTATGTAGTGAGGTTGCTCTTTCATCATACAGCATACATCTGTCCAGAGCAAAGAAGCTATTAGATTCCCAAATACATTTTTTCCCTCAGAAACTATAGATCAAGTCTTACAGGAAAAACTATGCAACATCTCAGGAAGGTTTTAGGAGGTAAAACAAGGGAGAATTATGCATCTGCACCGAACTAAAATTAGAAAAGCTGCCATATGGCTCCGTGAAGCCAGCAGCACGTTCTTATTCATTAGGAAGCATTCTGCTAACATAAAAACACAAGGCCTTCCTGTGCTCTCCAAATGTGTTTATCTTTTCAACATTAATGCACGATATATCATCAGGCTGCTGAAATCTCCTGCAGTGCATATTAAAAAAGCACAGCTGCACTTTTTCTCAGCACGTTTATCCACTGCGAGCCATCCAAGAGCACAGCTCTGCCCACCTCCCTGACACACAGCCCCCCTTGTTAGCACGTCTCGCCTCCCCTTCGGCTGGAAGGGGCTGCGTGCCCGCTCCCCCTGCCCAGCCCAGTCCAGCCCAGCATCGCCCCGCGCCACTCATCCCACCCCCACGCTTCAGCCTCATATTTACTACTGCTGCTGGAAGCACACTTAAATGGCAAATGACCCCAGGGCTTAAGCTAAAAGCCCTGGGAAAGCTGGGAGCTCCATTACTCGCTCAGGAGCAACAGCACTTAGAGCATCGCGATTTCTCCTGCACCGTGTTTTCAACTTCCAGTTGGCACAGCCGCTCCCCATATCCCACACATACCTGCCCCACCTTCCCGCTGTAAAGAAGCATGGGGAAGATGCTGGCTCTACGAAAAGCTTTGTATTCTCCTAAAAACACCAAACAGGGGCAAGCTTTTCACGCCTTTGAGTGATGTCTGCTCTTAGAAAATTCATTAACAGTAGCCAGTGTATAAAATTTCCAGGGACACTGAAAGTAAAACAAGCACTGAAAAGCCATGATGGATTTAGGAATAGCAACAAACGGAAGTAATAATACATAAAATTAATAGTAGTTTCATTTCTCTTAATAATTTTGACATTTCTACGTAATTTTTTGTGCAAGTCAGCATTTTGGTCTCCCAATAGAACTTCTGTAAGAAGTACTGCCTGAGAAATAATTGCCCCCAGCTAAGTTAAACTGAAACAAGAACAAAAATCATGATATCCAACTCACCAACAATAATATTTCACTGCTGGACAGAAAGAAGCCAAGTATCTCTGTATGTTATTTTTGCTAAATACTTTAACATGCGTTTTACTACCTTTTCCTTGGTTTCTTCTCTTCTCCATGCTCATTTTGCCTGTCTTTTCTGTCACCACATCTAGGATCCCTTTTTCTCTCATTATTACAAATGCTTCTTGGAAGTGAGGAAGAGGACAAGGGGCAGCGATGGAAGTGCCCCCTCCTCCCTCCCCTCGCTCCAGGAGCCAGCGGGCTCCAAGCCCCATGAGTTGGGGTATTGCAGTGCCACGCTCCCGGCACACGGCTCCATTTTGAGCTCTGAGGCTGAGTCTCACCCTCTATAAATACACTTAAAATAGCTTCTCTAAAGATTCTAACTCTTGGCTTTAACAGCGGCAACTAGAAGTGACAGTGTTGTTTACAGACATAGCATTATTTGCTGAAATGTGTACCTCATATTCCCAGATTTATCTACTTAATGCAGTGACAGAGATTATTCACACCTGAAAGGACCTCGGAAGGTCACCAGTTTCTGGTAAGTTAAGGATTGGGGGCTGAAGTAAAACCCAGAATTACAACCCACTTGCTGATGCTTAACTGAAGAATAAAGTGTCCTATCCAGGACCCCAAATCCACAATGGCTTGATCCATCCCTAGCATGCAATAGAAATAGAAAACAACCCTGCAAGTGAAATAATTTCCCTGCTGAGATTATTTCTAGTATTATTTATCAGTAAAGACACAGAAGGACAACCGTCATCCTACCATTTAAGTGAAATCTAAACTAAGATTAAAAGCAACCCTGGATCCAGAAACCATTTCTTACCATGTGCCTCATTTTAAACTGTGAGGATATGACAAACTGCCACATGGTGAGCGGAAAGGTTTTTTCCATGAAGATCTCTTGAATGTGGAATTAAGCTTCTATCACAACCTTCACTTGTTGACTTGCTGCAACACTGACCTTTTCCACTAAGTTTTCAAAAAAAGTGGAAGGGAATATAATTGCGTGTAGTTTTACTCTTGCAGAATTTTTAGACGGGTCTTTGCTTCTTAATATATTTGATTATGTTCAACACACACTTTTATATAAAATGAAAGGGTGTGCTTAGCTCGCAAACTGATAAATCAAATGTGTGTGTGTGTATATATTCCTATGTTTTTAAGCTATATTCTTTCTCTTTTCTCCAGAAAGACCACTAACACTATCTTTCCAGCGTGTACTGACTGGCTAGAGAAAGAGTATAAATAAATTAATCATCAAAGGTGCTGCCTGCCCAGGAAACTTCCCTACCAAAAGACCAAAATCCAGGATGGTGCTAAGAATTTACAGTTTTCACTGATTTAAAATGCTTTTTAAAATGCTGGGTTTTTTGGTCTTGGGGTTGGGTTTTTTTGCATTTACACTTCCTAGGAACACATAGTAATTGGTATCATCTCAACTCTATGACTGGTTGTGGTGTAATTTAGAATATTTTATAAGTGCCTAAAATACAGTACTTGGACAACACAGGAGTACATATGGTAGATCAAGCACATTGTCTATCACTGCCTTACCCCATAGTATGCTCAATTTAATCAGTCACTTTTTATTTTATTCTGGAATCAGGTAAGCAGATTCAAATATATGTCTCTGTAGCTGTATACACAAACACTTATATATCCAGGAAACAGTTTTGGCTCTGTTGGTATTTAGATGACTTCAAAATACTCACGTAAACTACTCAACTGTACATAACAAATGCCACGCATCCATCAGCGTTGACTTAAAATGTTACGTTAATATGGCTGAATTTCAAAAGACAGAGCCAAGCTAACTGACCTCTGCACTGAAATATTAGATACAAATATTTGGCATCACTCAGTTTAACAAAGTAATTATTTTCTTTGGTATGTACTGAATTAGGACAGAAAATTTGACTGTATTTTTTGGCACTTACAATTTTATAAGTGTTAGATATTTGCTTAATGAGTAACCTCATCTTGTTTTGATAATTCATCTCTAAAAACAGCATTAATATGAATGTCTAAATGGTGGGAGCCTGATGTTCTTTAACATTTTGGCTGAGCTGATGTTTTTAAAGACAAGAAATACAGCAAGATCTGATGATTTTGTTCAAAACAGAGCTCCATCACTGTCTCAGAAATAATATATTGCTTTCACAAAAGTTAACAGTTTTCCAGTTGGTTCTCTGACACGTGAAAACACAGGCAAGATTTTGAAAATAAAGATACAGGGTTAACACTCTTTAGACTAAAATCTGTAGATGCAATTGCCAAGCTAATTAAACTTACAGGTTTCCAAAACTTAGGCCAAAATAACATACTGCAAAGCAACATTAATCTAGCCAGACCCCGTTTCTTGAAGCCTTACTCTTATGTACTCAACCAACTGTTAAAAGGAAACAGATGACTCCCTTTCTTCGAATGCCACATCGCCATGATTACAAAATATCTTCTTTATTTTAGGATGCTGGTGATAAATCTTTGTGACACACCAGATCATTCACAACAACAGGCAAAGATTTTTCTGCCTTTATAAATTGCCATCGATGACTGCAAAAGTTTTCAAGAGACCTAATATGGGGCACCAAAAAGAAATATGATGGATCATGGGCTCCCTATGAGCCCATGAAAGAAAAAAGTTTCCATAATAAAGTGTAGGCCAAAATGGAGCACAGATAATTGAAGACAGCTAAGGAAGAACAGAAACAAGTTTAATTTAATGTGTCCATGCTAACATGGATAACAGGGCTCCTACTGCTTCTAATAGTCCAGATTAAAGTAGATAAATCTTTTACGAAAAAGCTCTAAATCATTGAGGACAAGTGACGTTTTCTTCCTATAATAGCCCAGTGTTCAGAAATAGAAGCTGGGGGTCCTCCTCTTGCTTTTTAAGGAAGGATTTCTTTAACGTAAATCCTTTATGAAACTGTGTTTAAGATTAATTTCATATATTTCAACAGTGGCTACATTATTTCAGGTACATCATGAATACAGCATGGCTGTTGGAAGGATGGTAATGACTATTAACACGTATCCTTTAAGATATTCTCTAAAATAAAAAGATCTTTTTTCATTACCCCAGAAAAGTTTGGCTTATCTTGTTGCTAAGATTTACATCCAGACAAAGTCACTTTTAATCTCAATTACATTAATTTGTTCTGTCACATTTTAAAATGCCTGCTAATAGAGCTGATAGGTACAAATGGGCTCCCTTCAATAGACTGAACCATACTTACAACTTAATTAATTAGGCATTATCGTTTCTTGTTCTCTGTTTCAGAGTCATGAAGTAGGGATCAGCACCTAGTCTTAAATAAATCAGTATAATCTATAAAAAGAAAAATAATTAAACACAAACACTATTCCTTTCTCTATTTCTTTAGTGAGCTTTATCACTTCTCTGAGGAGAAACTTTGACCTGCTTAAAGAATAGTTCCCTTAACTGCAGGCAACTAGTAGCTCACTGGAAAGGATCACAGAATGTTAGGGGTTGGAAGGGACCTCTGGAGATCATCTGGTCCAACCCCCCTGCCAGAGCAGGTCCACCTACAGCAGGTTGCACAGGACGGCGTCCAGGCGGGTTTGGAATGTCTCCAGAGTTGGAGACTCCACCACCTCGCTGGGCGGCCTGTTCCAGTGCTCTGCCACCCTCAAAGTCAAGAAGTTTTTCCTCATGTTGAGACAGAATTTCCTGTGTTCCAGTTTGTGCCCAGGATGCTGCATATCGTGGCAGTGGGCGCTGCTGTAGCCGGCTCTGTAGCCTCGCTGCTCTTCCCCAGCCCCAAGGTCCTGATGCGGCGCAGGCTGGGAATGAGGTGCCCCGCTTTGGCAATTGTTGCATTGAATATGCTGAACAGATGCAACTTTAACCAGGAAATGCTGAAGATTACGGCCTGACTTCAGTCACGTCCCTCCTTGGCTCGGAGGCTGGTCATGCAGGTCTTCCACCAAGCCCCTGCGCATCAGATCAGAAGTGATAATCCAGAACCTTCTCCTCCAGCCTGCGATTTATTGCTTGCAAGAAGGAACACGAGTGCCTGCTCCTCACTTCACCCATTAGAGCACCAACAGGTGAGACCTTTTAAATAATAGTTGTTATTTCCGCAGGATTATGGAACTGCCTCAGCCTAAATATTTAAGGATAAGAGTTTTTGATCTAAGTATCGAAATCTTAAGCCATTTGTAGATCTGTGCCAAAGTACTTACTAAAAAAACCCCAATAACCCTGCAAAAAAAACCAAACAGAAAAACCCAACAAAAGAAACCAAAGCCCCATCTTTGGGAAGGGTTTAAGCTGTTGAGATAAACAATATACGCTCCTTGTCTGAGCTTCACAGAAAGAAATAATGACAATGCCCACGACCATGACAGAGCTCAGGGAAAGGAAGAGTATTCTTATACAGTAACTCACAGTGACCCTGAGAAAGCCAATATCCTCCCTCGGTTATATTGAATAAAGGTTTTATGGACTGGCTTCTCTGCCTGTATCACTGATACAGAAATGCAACAACAAGAAAAAAAGCTTACTGGGCATCTTTACATTTTAGATTGCCAACTGCAAACACGTAATTATATTTTGAACATTAAGTACAATGGCCTGACAAGCTGTATTATAATGTCCTGTTACAATCAGCATCTCTAGCAGTTAGATGGTGACTCAACTTCCAAGCTTAATGGTAATCACAACAATCCTTGATATCGATCCGTGTAACACTCAGTGATTTATTAGTAAGTGTGGTCACAGTCCCTAAAGCGATTTGATGATTTCTTACTGCAGCACTATGAGAAAAAATAGTATCGGAGAGACAACACTGAATGGAATAAAACTATCACAGGTACAGAAATGCTAAAGCTGCACTGAAGGCAAGAGGGAGCATAACTGGGGAAGAAGTGGAAAACAAAACGCAGGACAGTTATTAAACGGGGAAGAAAAAATAACATCAAAGGCTGAAATACAAAGAAAATTCATTCTACATAAAATACCACTTTTGACAGCTCGTGACAGGGAGTATTACGTTCAGAAAAGTCAAGGGGAATATTAAGAAATAACTAAAGATAGAAAAATAAACTCAAACATTCAAATATTTCCTCCTAAGCTAAGGAGGTAAAAGGTTTTGTAGAAAAGAAGGAAGACAGGAAGAATTTTACATCATTGGCACAAAATACCTTCATATTTTTCCACCCAACACCAAAACAAACAAACAAGAAAAATCTAAATGAGGGTCCCTCTGAGTTTTCCGATCTATATTTAGAATTTTCAACCTTGACATCTCTTCCGCCTCTCTCTTCATTTCCAAGTGAATCAATTGTTATATTTAAGCACACTTCCTCCTCAATGTTGAACATAGGCCCAGACCTAATTTGACACAGAATAACCTGTCTCTGGAAGACATCTCCCTCAGAAGGATCATGGGAACTGCAGGTTTTTCCAAGTCTTTCTAGGAAATTGTGCCTCAGAAGAAAAAGTACTAGTAAAAGGCTAGTGCTCTTCACGCTCACACATCTTAAGACAACAACGGACTACTCTGACTGTCTAGTTGTATCCCAAAATGTTTCACCAAGTGACTCCTGCATCACACCAAGAACCTCCACTGAATTACAATATATATTTTGAAGGACATTCAAATCTGTTCAGGAGGGCCAATAGAACCTACCAATTTCTTCCTTAAGTTGCTTCAAATTTCAATTAACTTTCCACTCAGAATCTGCACCTTATGTATGAGTTGGATTTAGCCACAGATTCCAGGTGTCGGGCTGTATCCTGCCTTTGCCTGTTAAAGAGTCCTCTGTGGCAGAAACACCGCATATCTCCATTTCACTTTGCGTCTGTAAGCAAAGCAAGATTTTCAGGGACATGTCTTTCTGATTCAAGATGAATACAGCCTCAGTCACAAGAGATACCACACCGCCGCTTCTTCCCAAGGGGCACATGGATACTCTTTCAGGTAACATGGCAGTATCTGGAGCATCTCCAGTTATGGAGCATCTGCTTTGAAAGGTTTCGACTTTAGCTGAACTTAAATGTATGTACTTTTCTGTCTCCATCTTCTGACCTCTGCTCTGATCTTGTGCAACCTAAAGAAGAGTGGTTTGCTTCCAGAGGGAAGAAGAGGAGCGTGTGTGCGTGTGGTACACACACAGGAGTATCCTTTGTCTTGTAAAATACATATAGATGTGCCAACGCACTTTAATAAAAGGAAACAGAAGGCATATATACGTCTTGACTCTAACCATCTATCTGAGGACATTCACTTAGGAGCTCAACAGTGTACATGACGGAGCAAGTAACTGACCATTTACCACATCATCCTTTCAAACTTGAGTTTCTGCTTCTTTCCCCAGTTGCACACTGTGGGCTTTTACAAAAGAAACTGAAAGCTGAAGTAGTAATTGTTTTTCATATCCTCAGTCATTTCACATTTAAAGACCCCTATTTCTGACTAACTGTGCAGTTGTCCATATGCAGAATTTTTTACAGAAATAACAAAATGCATGACTTAGAACAGATGCAATTATCTTGGTTCTAGTTTGCACACAGAGGAGCCTTTGATCAATATCTCTTTAATGTGCTGTGGATCCACAGGTTTTCAACATTCAAACATGGTATGAAAGACATTGTACCCTATTGTGAGTAAATATTGTATTATCACTTTTCAGGCTGCAGTCTTTAAAAAGAAAAGATAAAAGCTGTATAACAAAAGGTAGGTTCCTTATAATAGATGATCTTATTTTGACTGAAGCATCATTGCTACTCTCAGTAAATTAATTTGCTATTCCATAAATTAAGCGTCACAGAGACAGTCAAGGTAACATGAAGTCTCCTTCATTTACTTGCTTTACACGCTGCTGAGATTAGTACGTTGCGTTCACTAATCTAAAGCACACAGCAAGTCCTGGTGTTCCACAGTCAGCACCTTTTACACTGTGTACCTTCCGGCAATAAGACACTACAAACATTAAGACTCGAATCAGCAGCCCCCAGTTCTATTTTAGCCCCTAAACTCAGTATTTCTTCTTTAGCACCTAAACTCGGTATTTCTTATTGACCTCTGAAGACAGAGCAGCTGGTGAGAAGGACTAGACTCAAGTGCTTAGTTCGCACTGTGGAGAGCTGGATGTCAGCCTGTATTTCTGTATTTTATTTTTTCCCCAAATTTAAAATGCTAAATGCATTTATGATGTTTACAGCTCATAAGAGAGTAATGATAAACTGCAAAAGAAAAACTGAAAAGTTTTGGAGTTTAAAGTGCTCAGTGACAGTTTAAATGCAGCCTGAGAACAATACACTACCTGAAAGGAGGCAGCCTCCAAAATCCTAAATTTCAGGAAGAGATGTCCCCATCTTTCTCATACAAAACATTTTTACTACACTCCCAGAAGTAAAAAATACATAAGACCATTCTATGATCACTAAATATGAAAGTAACAAAACCAAAATTTTCATGAAAATATTACTGCAAAGAAGAGGATACATTTGAGACATATCCCCCAAAGCACGTTAAACATAGGAGAAGCAGCGCAATCCTTTATAGCATTCCCCAACATTGGTATTATAGACCTCTTAGACTGCAATCATCTTTGCAGCTACAGAACATAAAATAAACAACCATGGTCCACTAATTCGACTGGTTTTCTCTCTTGGTTATTTAGAAGTAATGAAAGAAAAGAAAAAATTAACAGCGAAATACAAGTAGGATGCAATACAAACAAGCAAGTTTTCCTGAAACACCTGCCAGTAATTACTATTTCCACCTGAAAAAGACCACTGTCACAATAATGAGGAGTGAACACCTAGTTTCTCTTCAACTTTGAGCCACAACTTGGAGTCAAAGCTTAGATTTCCAGTCTGAAACTTCAAGCAAATTATCCCTAGAACTGAAGTCATCCATCATCAACAAAGTTGAAGTCCACGGACAAGAGACATGTCTTGTTAAGTGACAAGTCATCGCCCGACACCCTGCAATGTTCAACAGTGCCAAGACAGCTGCGGGCTCGGTCATTGCTGGCACACTTGGACCCGTGTTGGAGCAGGCCCCACCAAGGACCCATAGGGAGACAGATCCTCTCCTCCCTCAGCAGACTGACCAAAGCCAAAATACTGCTCAGGCTCACCACACAGCCGCACAACTGCTACTGCCAGGGCAAGGGAGGGAAGAGAAATTCCTGGCCAAGAGGAGGGCAGGGATGGTAGAACCACGGCTTTCAAGAGCTGCCTCATTTCCTGCAGGTTATTCTGCAGCCTGAACATCATCGTCTTTAGGACCACTATATTATTGCTCTTAGTCAAAATAAAGAAAACCAAAATTGACCTAAATCTCCTAATCAAATAACAAGTAAACAGTTTTATTAACTTTGGGGAACAAGTCTATATTTAGTCTAAAACAGCAGATAGGACTTTAACCATGATTAGGAAGCAGAAAACAACAACAATCCACTAAATCTTGTTAAGTGCATAGATTTTACACTGGTTTCACAATTTTCATTACCAGTTTGATGACTACTTTTGTCTGTTTTCTTGAGGCAAGAGAATCACAGAATCACAAGACTGGTCTGGGCTGGAAGTGAGCTTTAAAGATCATTTAGTCCACCCCCTCTGCCATGGGCAGGGACATCTTCCAATAGATCAAGTTGCTCAAACCCCCATCCAACCTGACCTTGATCACTTCCAATTGATGGGGCATCTATAGCTTCTCCGAGCAGCTTGTTCCAGTGTCTCATCACCCTCATTCTAAATAATTTCTTCCTTAAGTCCAATCTAAATCTACCCTCTTTCATCTGAAAACCATTGCCTTTTGGTCCTGTCACTACAGGCCTCAGTAAAAAGTCTCTCTGTCTTTCTTATAAGCCACCTTTAAGTATTGAAAGGCTGCAAAATAAGGTCTGCCGAGCACCTTCTCCTCTCCAGGCTGAACAACGCCAACACTCTCAATAGTTTGAGCGCAGCATGGACACAGCTATATGTCATGAAGGCATCTTCAGCTACTCCTCTTGTGAGTCATATTAATTCAATTATAAGACTGCTTCCACAGAAAACTATTAGTACAGATAAAATGCCATAACTTATGTGTAGATAAGGCCTAAGCCAACTAGTCTGCATGATACGCAATTCCAGTAAAATAAGCAAACCCCAAGAAATTTCCTACTTGATACGTCTGCTGGCTAATGACCACTCTTCATCAGAACCAGGAAAGAAACTGATGGGCTGCATTACCTAAACCCAGTTTAAATTCTTCAGCGAATCAGTCGTTCTCTGGAGGCATGCAAGTAGTAAAGTCAATATAACTGGATATTTAGCCAAAAAGCTTTACAATGTACAGAGGAAGATCAAAGCCATTTTCAGTGCATCACTCTCAGCTGTAGGTATAGAAGACAGCAAATCAAATTCAGTAATAGATTTTTTTTGGTAAATGTTCTGCATAAATTGCTTGACTTCATAGCACAAATTCCTCTGACACTTAATTCAGTCTTAAAATCCTATCAGGCTGGAAGTATAGCACATATAAATAATAATAGCCATGCAGAACTCCTTCAAAAAAAAAAAGATTAAAAAATTGGCATCAATTTTAAATCTCCTGCCATCTAAAATATGATTAACGTAAAAAATATAATTACAGCAAAACAGACCAACTGAAATATTTCCAAAACAAAAAACAAACAAAAATCAAGTCTGCATATGCTCTCTTGTCTTAATATCCTGATTTGGTAAGATATTTATGCACATAACTTCAAACCTTTAAGTAGTTCCACTGACTTAACAGGGATTACTCATCTGCTTAAAGTTAGGCAGTTGCTTAAATACCTTGTGAAACATGAATCTAAATTCAGATCTGATAAATTCAAAGTAGCAGCAGCTGAAGTAACACCTCATTACAGCTTTAAGACCATGCTGTTGTCCTTTAGCAAGTGATTTTACTCGCATACTGGCACTGGAGGCAACAGTAGTCTATCTGCTGGAGTGACCCTGTGATTATGACGTAGTCCTACTACGGGAAAGCAAAAACTGGTTTGGCTATCAAATGTGAAACCAGAAAAAGAAGATATGTATGATTAGCAACAAGCCTTCTTTTTTAATTCATACAGGTTCCACAGCTCTTGCATGTCTCTCTTCAGCAAGTACTACTTCTCCCAATGCTGTTTAGCTTTCACGTGGTGATTCATTCTGCCCAAGGTCTGTCTTGCAAGGCTAGTCTGAAAACAAGATCTAACACCCAAAAGTGTGCATGAACAACTGCACTGATAATCACCACCCTGATATCCCTTCCCTCTGCTACTGAAAAGCTGATCTATAGAACACAAAACCTCTTCGGAAACCAGTGACACATGGAAGCCGGGCTCTGCAGGAAAATGGAACAGAGACATAAAATCACATTTGGGAATACTTTGGCACACTAGGCTACATATCATTGTATGTAAACCTAAGTAAGACAGGTGGATGCCATCCTAAAAAAAGGCTCCAGAAAACAGAAAAGCATGGAGAGCGGGAGGAAAATAAGAGCTACAGACTTGGAGTTTAATAAAAGGCACTCGGGGGACTTAAAAAAACCCCCACACGTCGTGTACTTGAAGTCAGGACACGTTCTTCAGGACTCCTACTGAAGGGGTCAGAGGAGACTGCTTAGCTAGAGAAACTGCTGAAGAAGCTTAAGGTGATATTCAGTATTCTCTGTACCTACTGCATTGCTGATATCCAGAGAAGAGGGTAAAAGCACAAGTAGATAATGAAGAAAAGGAGATTTCAAAGCCTGAACCAGGAGATGTTCAAGCAGTGAAATGTAACAAATAGTCTCTGCTTTAAAACGGGAACTATTTACCTGCTGAGACTGAGGTTGGCATGATGGATAAAAAGAGCTTTACACTAAGGACAAAGGGTTCATTTTTATATCCTGCTTAATACATAGAAGGAAAAAAAAATCAGCTAAAGGGGGACAGAGCAACCAAAACCAATACTGAGAAAGAAAAATGCTAACATAATGACAGGAATCAGGCAGATGACAAAATTTCAAGGAAAAGAAATACTGTAGGTATGAAATCAAATGAGATTGATATGAAACAGTTCAACTGACTGTGAACTGTTGTGCAGGGAGACTCCTTTTTATTTGCTGTCAGAACTTTGTTGTCTTCAGATATGAGAAAACATTTTCAGCAGTACTTATACAACCAAAATGCATCTGTCTTATGTGCTGAAGTTGTTTCTTAAAAATAAGGTAGGATGCTAAAATCAATCAGACCTATTTTACTACATTTGTTTCTTAAGTACAATCAAATGGCTTTATAGCTTCTTGGCTGTCTGGCATATAATGGAACATTTATCCCCAGTGGTCTTTACACTTGCCTAAAACAAGCCTTTTTAATTAAGCACGTGCAAATCAGAACTTACTGTGCTTGTACACATCTGTGTACATTATGAACACATCTGCAACATATACCACTATTATTCTTTCAAAGTAACTTAACATAGACTGCAAGTAACAGGTGAGTGTACACTTTCAGTACCATGTAACGCAACCATAAAACCACCATTACATATCACTTTAATGCTATAAATAAAAAACTGAATGAATTTTTTCCCCTAAGTGCTTTAAACGGAAGTCTCAAATCCCCAGTAGAAATATGCATTTTAGATTTACATTAATACAATTTCTGATTCATCTTCATGCTAAAATCACAACTTTTTATCTCCTCTGGACATCCACAAATCTCCATCCAATCACTGTAAGATAATATAGTAAAAGTCCTCAGTAGAAAATTAAGCTTTTGTAGACCAACTTGTCTTTATTTTCACAAGTACTAAAAACATTTCAAAAACCATTTAAAACTACATTCGATGGTTACATCTTCCATATATCTTTAACTCTTCTAATGAATTCAGTTAGACGCATATATTTATAACTTGCTTTCAAATTGTAATAAACCGAATCTCCAACATACCACAACCAAAGAATCTTTGAAGTATACACTGGGAGAAATGATATAAAGATAACAGATACAGTATTGCAAATATGTATTTGCATATAAAATAGACCAGGATAACATTGTACTAAATTACATAGTATTACTAGAGCAAAAAATCTATTACTTTTTTCAGCTACCAGCCCAGCAAGCTTGACATGGGAAATGAATATCAATCTGTATTTCTTCCTTCCTCGTTTTCATTCCTAGAACCTACAATAAAGTCTCCTTGTCAAATCTCAGTAGCAGTTACAAAACCTGTTGCTTTCAGTAGCTTTACAAAATATTTATAACTGACTGTGCTTTTTTAAGTAATTAGACCTTAATGTGCAATTCTATTTACAGATGAAGAAGAAAATTTATGAAGAATTTTTAGTATTTATTTCAAAACCCCAAACTCTTTGCTAAAACATCTAAATAATAAAACTGTAAAATAAGTTTTCACTAATTTAATCTAATATATCTTTGAAGAAATGCAGAGCAGACAGACTGTACAAAACCTAAGCCATCTTAATTTGTCCGTGTTCATGTAGAATCACACAGGAATATCAGGACATTGATTTAGTTGTCTCCTACAGGTGACACTAAAAATCAACAAAACATGTTAACTGTAAGAAAATATGATTTTTAACCTGAGTCTCATGGCACTTTCTGCAAGTGTAGTATTATTTTTATGACTCTATTATAGAAATAGATATTGTTAAGATAATGCAAGTGTTTCACCATTATAAAGGTCTTCTAATGTGTCTTGGCAGTGGGAAAGCAATCAGAAAGATTTGGAACAACCTAAAAGTTAATGCATCTAAATGATGAATATATATAAGCCCAGGATTCCCAATGTGAGGTGATAAGCTACCTAAAAAACATGAGAGCGCATCAGTAATAGCCTCATCAGGTCTTCAATCTGATTGCCCTGCTTAGGTCAGGTTTTTTGTGGCACTTGACAGAAGTACAGCTATACTGCACTGTTTGTGCAGTTTGAAGGTCTACTATATGTAAGTTCTGTTTGTTAATGAAACAGCTGTTCCAAAACAATGTTGCGTTTCAGTATATACTGTCATTACAATTTTTTCTTAAAAGGAAAAGCCTTTGAAATTTGCTTTAACAACAAACAGATGTAGCTTTTATGTAGAAATTGGTATAAATTTTTAAAATTAGTTTAAAGGAATAATTTCAAATATTCTAATATTTATTTCTAAATCCTGAGATGCTATTAATGACCCCCTTGAAGGTCTCAATGCTTTCCAGTGCCCCTGAGAGAGGCTTAAATTCTAGTCTGTACCAGGTATCAATTTTATGTAAAGACTCAAACATCAGACAGTCTAACTGTTCTTAGCTGAAGAACCTCATGCAACAAATCAACATCATACAGAGTAATTTAGTATCTTTATGGTTCAAGGGTTACAAACTACTTTTACTCTTTGAAATAAACAGTACTCACAGCATTTTAGTCTGTCTTTAGAATTGTATTTTCAGTTGGTTTCACAACAAAACTGTATGAGCTTGGAAAATGAGGTGCACATTCAGCTGTGGTACAACTCTAGCCCACGATGGCTTAAATAATTTACATGTAACCTGGTCTGTTGAGGGTGAACATTTTATAAAAATATGAAACCTGTTTTGTTGATATTGGTCCTGAACAACAAAACCCTGGATTTGCTGAAGCTGTCACTAGTTAGAGCCAGATTTTTCAGACTAGATGTTCTAGAACTGCTGAGAGAATTACCAAGTGGGCTAACAGGTTTTTTCTCTGTGCACCCACTTCCCAGGAAAACACAATGTTTTTGGTCCTTATTCCTTCTCAGGTAAGGATAAGAAGAATGTGTCTCTTGGTGACAGCAAAACAAAAATCCAAAACTGAAAGTGAGAAAAGAAGAAGAAAAGAAAATAAGCGAAAAAAAAATCTCAAAAGCCAGCAAGGTGCAAAATGATGATGGACACCGTGCCAAGTTAAAGAGATATACTTCCAATACGGGGCACGGCAACTTCACTAGAATATCCATTTTAAAAATTATGGCAACCTAAGAGCAGTAAGAAGAGGACAAGCTGAGAAAGAGGAACCCTCCTGAAGATTAATCAATTAGAGCCACTTTGTAGGCAGTTGACACAATTTGACACTTGCTACTTTCCATTTAGCTTTGAATAGGTTGATGTCTAAAACTGCAGATCTACTTGTTTCAGAAATAAATCTGTATCTAAATTACGCAACATGTAATCTTCACTTTTGTAACTTCACACATACAGTATGGGAAATAAAGCATTATTTGCCCATGGAAATGACAAAATACTGAAAAAGTGAAAGATGTTAAAGTGCTTGAAAACCAAAGAAATTACTCTAAACACAGTTTATCAAGAGATTGCAATCTTCTACATTAAAAGAAAAACAATACACACCTACTTAAGGAATCTGAATCTGCCCCAAACACCTGCAATGCTATTCGTGCCTGCCCAGATAGACTAGTGCCACAAAACCCGCCATGAAAAATGTAAAGTTTCTAAAAGATTTGGGTTTTTTCCTTTAAATAGGAAATATATCAAAAGAAAAGAAATACAAAACTAATCTTCTAGACAAAGAACAGGAAGAAAACTGTCACGTTCTCTGGTTTACATTTATAACAGGACCCTATCTAGAGATTAGAATAGTTTCAAATCTATTGTAGTTGAGGATATGATGTCATCATTTAAGGGACGCAGATAATTTAGTCCACAATATCTATTCATACCAACAAAAGAAAGCAAAAGGGGGGATGCAGAATACTTTCATACCCTACTCTTCTGAATTATTCCTATTTTACATGGATTCATCATCCATTAAGAGTATATAAGCAGTCTTTTTATTTTTCCCCCAAAGCCGTCTGCTAGTGTAACTTTTGTAAAAGCACAATTGATTTCAATTCCATTAGATGCACACATCAGACTGACCGACTTTCTCTCTCTCTAGGCAATTTCTGAATTTTCTGTGAAGCTTATTTTTAAAATACCGAATGTGGTACTTAACACACTCCATTTACATGACATTACAGCACTTTTCATTACTGATTAAAAAAACCTGGGAATTTGCTAAAGAAAAGCTGAAGAGACTATCAGGTTTGCCAAAAATAAAGTAATAATCAACACAGAAAATATTCAAAGCCAATTAGTTAGTCTTCTTACCTTGTTCTTTTATCTGACGAATTTGCTTCACAGTTTCTTTCAAGATTGCACATTTGTCAGGTTTAAAGTTAAAGTTGTCAATATCATTAAAATTTGCAAAAATCAGCTCTGCAAGTTCTTCTATGTATTTATTCTCTTGCTCACGATTGCGTTTCTCAGTGCTTCTTTTAGGGCTGAAAGAGGAGTTTATAAAAATGGTGTATTTAGTGCAAGGTGGTTTGCCTTCTGCCCAGCTCAAAGATGACTTCAAATTGTTTCAAAGCAATTTAACAAAAACACAGGGAATTGCCTTCTCTCACTACAAAAATATATAACTTATGAGTTTCTCATGCAGAACGGTTTCCTCTGAAACAAGCAAAGGAGCATTTAAAAAGACATTACTTATTTTTTCCCAGTAGTCGTGTTTTTGTTTCAAAAGAGGGTTAGGATATGAAGTTCAAAACAGAGGATTAACTGGTGGGGGGTGGGATTTGAACATTTACAAGTATCCTTCCTCATCATGTCGAGAATCCAAGGAGTATCAAATAATGACAGTGTATAAAAAAATAAAACAGCTTACAAAGTTAAATCAAACAATCCATACTGCCTACCTCCTCGTGAAATTACAAAAGACAGCCGTAATGGTTATGCTTTAAAAATTATTTGTGTTGGTGAGGCAAATACTGTTAACACTGCAAAATATTTTTCAAGTCCCTGATTATGAGGTACAAGAGAGGTGATAAAAAAAATCTTAGATTGCCAGATGACTGACTGAAGACTCTCTGCAGTGATTAGCCAAAAAATATTTTTACATAGCTCCTATATTGTCACCCAGTTGTACAATTTGGCACTAGATTGGATCTAAAACAAAGAAGAAAGGACAATACCTCCCCACTGCCCATCCCCAAACCTACAACAAAACAGAATTACTGAATCAGTAGTTTGGTACTGACTTCTCTTTGCAAGAATGGCAAGTATGTAATTTTCTAACGATTATGAAAAATATGTACACATGTAACGTTTTTTTAAGTCTTTCAGTATCTTCAGACTTAAATGGTCTAACCTGGGTCCAAGCTGATCGGGATCCTTGCGCTTTCTTGACTCTGCCCTGGATGGGTCAGAGGTATTTTCTCCCATCCCACTCATCTTGAACACATATCAGCAACTACAAGGAAGAAAGTGCAAGAAAGGGTTATGGTGGAAAAGTCGCAAGTTCTTTCTTTATATTTCTAAGTTTCTTGTTCCATGCTCAACTCAGTTCTTACTTGGCAAATCTATCACTTGAAAGAGCGTTTGTTTGAAAGGTACCAATAAAAATGCTGTGTTTATGACCCCACAAAGTGCTATACAAAACTCCTTCAGAAGAAAATTTGTGGTGGGCAAGTAAAATACCATCATCTCTTTGATTGTTTGATGTAAGAGCAGGTAAGTACGTTTTGTGCCTGGGTTGCTGAATTTTCATGGCAATTTTGCAAGGTTGAATGAGGAAAGACAAAAGAAAAGCCGTAGCGCTACACAACAAGAAAAACACAACAGAATTTAAATACATGAAATGAAACATGTATCCCAGCTGCATGTAAAGGTAGCCCATGCAGCTTTAGCTAAAAATCAGAAGACAATGCTTGCACGACTGCATGTACAATATCGCAGAAACAGAACATCTGTCAACACTACAGATCACTGAGGAACTGATAAATATTTTGTACATATAATCTACCTCATAAGGAAAATAACTTGGCAAGCTATCCTGTTAAAACAACACTAGCTTATTATAATTTGTGCAACAAACAGCCCTTGGAAATCCTGCCCCACTCCTGGCCGTGGCCGTCTGTTGTCCTGTGCACTGTAGGAGCAGATGAAACTCTCCTTCCCCAGATTACATACCCCTCAATAAGTCCTGATATTCTAGAGGCAGAAAACACTGTTACAAAGGGCACAGGGAGATGATGTAAATGATCAGAAAGCTTATGCAATACAGGGCAGTCCTAGCTCACCATCTGCTGAGTTGCTGCCAGTTTTGTAAGGATCATGGCAGAGAGACGCTACCAGACATTTCGGAGAGCTCCTGTATTGTTTGGGATTAGCAGAAAAATAAACACAAGGGTTGTGAAGGAGGTGAGTGTCTCCAGGAGGTGATTCATACCATGCTAAAATAAGAGCTGGAGCCCATAATTTCATGATCACTTCTCACCGGCATAAAATGGAAATCAGGTATCAAAACAAGGGGGTCCACCACCTCCTCCAAGCCCTTCATTCCTGCCCCACCAGTCCCCTCCCCTCTGCTGGCCCAGTCAGTCGTGCACTGAACTCAGCAAGGGAACTGCTAGGGGTTAAAACTGCGGTCCCCTTCGCTTGTCTTCTTCACAGAATCATAGAATGGTTTGGGTTGGAAGGGACCTTGGAGATCACGTAGTTCCAATGCCCCTGCCAGGAGCAAGGACACCTCCCACTAGACCTGGTTGCCCCAAGTTTCATCCAACCTGGCCTTGAACACTTCCAGGGATGGGGCCTCCAAAACTTCCCTGGGCAACCTGTTCCAGTGCCTCACCACCCTCACCTTATGACACTTTATAGATTCCAGCAGCCAGAGCTTGTGGTGGTAACAAAGGTTCACACTGTAAATCTTTTCACAGTGAACTGGCTGAATAAGGACATGGGCAGAAACAGTCTGGAGAGCGAGATCCAGGCAGTTCTGCAAGGATGCAGAGAATGGCTACTTACTGAAACATGAGCAACCAAACGAAGACTCGGAGCCTTCTCAGATTCAGAACTGAACACCATCTAACATTTTTCTGAATTAAAAAAAAAAACCCAAAACCCACCTACCAAACCACCAGGAATAAAAATTCCTTTCTTCCTTTATACTGAAAATATTTTCTTTCTAACCGGTTTGTGTGGAGTAGTTTCCTTTTTTGAGATACTGGTCAAGTTTCACGAAAAACACTAGATCATCCCTAAAACATACAGCTCCCAGCTGGTCTTTGCCATGTATGGTATCAGATCTTATTTGAAAAAATACCTGGATTATCTCTTTATCAATTATGTTTATACAAGCATATGTATATCTTACATTTACATACGTACTGCCAACGTTTTGAGAACAACCCACTTCCAGAAGAGCAAGAAGGCCCCGGTTCTGCAGCACAGCAGAGCTGAGCTCTCAAAGGGAAGATGTACCACCACAAACACCATCATTCTGTACTTGCTGGGGGACTCCCAGTGACCCCAGTCAGGGCATTCACAGTGCCACAGCAACGCTGACCTGTGACACTGGCTGTTCCTTAACAACTACATATCCTTACTGATTTCTAGTCCCAGCAGTCACTCACATCCTAATTTATCTAAATACAAAAGCAGAAATACACATTTGTCTAATTGGCTCGGAGCCAAGCACCTTCTTGAAATTATGCCATTTCACAAGTATGCAACAGTAGAGCTCCAAGGAAGGAGCAATATACCATTAAGAAAATGGTGACAATAATTAAAGAGAAGTTGTGAGAAGACAGCAGTTCTGCATCTCTGCCAGTGGAGAGCTGGAACTGTCCTTGGGGCTCTGTTCCAATGACTAAATTTTTCACTGACCAGGGTGAGAAAAAATCAGCAGCATGATGAAAGCTGTACATTCCCAAGGTCATCTGATCTCCGAGACACACAGATGGTGACCTAAAGTTCAGAAGAAAAATTAGGCTGGGGAATCCCTTGGTTTCATATTCTTCCCAAGTAATACCTGAGAAACGTAAATTGGTTAACTATTTTTCTTGCGAAAAGGAAGCACAACAATTCATGAAAACCAGTCAAACATTCAACAATCATCTTCTCCCCCAAGAGCAGTAAGAACTGAAGTCAGACGTAAGCGTTTAGGGGGAACATCCCCCTCTACTCCCCTTTCCTTCCCAAGAAAGCAAATAGGAAGCGTTATTGTCAATTTTCCCACCTACACTGTCAGGCTTACTTCAAAGGGAGGTTTATTTTTGCAGGAACCAAAGTTTCACCGGTGGCTCCACCAATGCAAAGCTCAATTCTTCTTGCATTCACACTGACGCTACTCTGTAGGAATTCCACTAGGTCTACGGTATCAGCCTTCACAGGGCACATTAAAATTACCCTCCCACCATAAACATCTGAACTTTATCCTTCTGTATTTAAGGGAACAAAAGTGGTACCGTTACTATGAAACTAGAACCTTCTTCTCCCCATGTTAAACATAGTAATTGGGTCTAAACAAATGGTTTATTTATTATAATTTTATTTGCACTTCCAGGTCATTACCTCTTTTTCTCAGCAGCAGTATCAGTTTGTTCTTAGAATGAGTTACACATTTCTTTTTACTCATCATAAAGTTTTTCTGGAACTCTACCGCCTACTACAATGTTTGCTTTCTGTTCTCCCTACATCTTAATTAAAGATCACGTTCTATACCTCAAACACCTGCATAGGCTCTGCAGCTCCTGTGCTCTAGATGCCAAAATCCAGAGTTAGGTGCCTTGGGAAGGGGAGAGCTAGACAGATGATAGTAAGTCACTCTCAAAAAAATCTCACAGGCCAAAATGAAAGTCACTCAGCAGTATCAGTACACAGTACTAAAATCAAAAGGATGTGCCCCCAAACCCTGTCTCTCCAGCGATTCAGGGGCTGACTGGGTAAACTTCTGCTATTCCCTTGGAATTCAGAAACTGAAATCCTCTCCTGAGTTAGGAGAAAATAGCAGGAATAACCTTTTAGAAGCCGTGGATAGGTAATATGCTGCCCTGCTCTTCCATAATACTATGTACCAACAAAACCAGCCAGAAACTGCATGATGGAGATTCAGTTCCCTCTTTGCAGAGGGGCTTCAAGCCTGTGTTTTTGAACATGCAGGACAGACTAGACTCCTCGGTGGTAGGCTATCCACTCCCCAAAACCGGATGTTTATGAAGCAAAGAGGGCATGGTTAATTAACTCTCACAGTGCAATAGGATTCTTCAGGTGTGTAGCCTATACCAACTAAACCCACAGGTAAGTAGTTCAAACGCTGTCTTAAGACTCAAGGGGTTGATGTTTGAATCCCTTCGGCTGAGGAGGAGAGCAAACCCGTATCTCCCATTTCTCAGCAATGACTCCAGCAAGTCAAGTACAAAGAGGTGAGCACCTTCCCTGCCTCCTCGTGTCTTTTAAAAAGAAAGCAGCTATTTCAAATTTTTTACATGAGCTAATTCACATTTAAGATCTATGCATACTACTAGATGAACATCTCTGGAGGGTCTAGGAACCTCTTCAAATTTCATGCAGCATAAGCACGGAACTAAAACCACATTTTTCAGAAGAATTTACTTCAGGGCACATGTAGTACCGAAGAGCAGGCACCTAGGAAACTTTCAAGTGAAATGGGGAAAACCTCATGAATTTAGATTGAATTGATAGATGAATTTTAGACATACAAATATATGTGGGTCAGGAGCAGCTGAATTACCTATAGTGGTTTCCAGTTCAGACCTAACTCCCTCTAGACACATTAATTTATCAATCTCAAAATTTCTTAGTTATTTATTAGTAATAGTTTTATAATACACAAAAATTCATAACATTAAATAAATCAGTATTTTAAACCAAGATCATGTAGGAACTTTAAAAATTGTTCTAAATATTCTTAGGGTCCTGAACCACACTGATAGCTTCTCAGACCAAAAAATAAAACCCCCATATTTGAAGTCTGAATTTTTCCAGCGAACATGACAATTCAAAACTGAAGCCACTGAGAGTAGAATGACATGTCAGTGGCATTAAGTTTTACTCCAATAAACCTCCCCTATAGGGAACTACCTTATGTTAGAAAGCAGCATTCATCCTGCTCCTCTGATCTTTATACATCTCTGCATGAATTTCCAGAAAGAAGAAAGATAAAGAAATTGAACAGTTCGGTTCATTTAGAGCTTTAGAAGAAATGGAAAAGAAGTATCAGCTCTACCATATGTGTTCTGAAACAAAAATCAGGAAAAAGTGGATAAGGCTTATTTAGTGTGGTATAGAATAGGAAAAGGATTAACCAAATTGGGAATTAGTAAAAACAAAACCAGCAGTAATCACTGCATTGAGGAGAGAGACACGGAGACATATGAAATGGCATCATGATGTGTCAGATGCCAAATCAAGCTAATTTTTGTTTGAAAGAAAATGTCTTGCAAAGCTGAATTTGATTGAATATGCATCTTGCAGAATGAACTGTCATGCTAGACCAGGCATTCCCCTTTTTGTTGTGTAAGTTGTTTGGGAGCTGTACTGCACTCCAAAATACAAATGTAATATCCCAATATGGGATTAGTATTTTGCCTTCAATGGTGATAGCTGATTTTTCTTCTCCTTATATATTAAGGTTTTTTCCATCTGTCTTACAAAAGACCCTACAACAATAACTAAGAGATGAACTTCTAATGCTGACTCAGATGTCCCTCAAGTGTCAGTTCCACTGGGCATCAATGAGGAGCAACAGAGCAATGTAAAGATAAACACACACACTGCAGCATTTTCATACACGGAAGGACATAATTAGAGAAGCGGAATTACTATTACTAAAAATACCTAAAGAACTAATTTTAGACTCCAACAGATGACCTGTACCAACAGGACATCTCAGGTAAATAAAACTTTCTTTGTATTTACATTTAACACCAGAGGTGTGTTTTTTTCCTGCGCTCTGTTTTGCTACCACAGATCTAAGCATTCAAAATACTTGTAGGCAAAACCTCTGTCTACTTTTTCCAGTTGTTAAATGTAAATCACAAACTCTGAAAAATTAAATGAATAAACTCTTGGACATATATGTTAGCAATTACAGTCAGTGAGACCTGACCAGTTTCCACCAGATGTTGGGAGACTGAAAAAGACAGAGCCTGAAAGAGGCTTCAATTCATTTTTTCTTGCTATCAGTAACAAAACAATAGTTTCTGCTCTCGTCATGACAGCACATCCTCCTTCACATCCTCCACCAGCAACCGCTTTGAGAGTACACAGAGAGACTTAACCTAATTATAAAGCAATAGTAAACATGGTATTTTTACTAGACATTCATCTTTCAAAGGGGAAAAAAAAAGAAAACAATGTAAACCCAAAAATAAAACACATGGAGAAAAACAGAGGCCTTGTGAAGGAGGAGAGAGAATAAAATCTAGCACAAATCAGTTGTGTGAATTTCTAACATCTCCACTCCTCAAATGCCACAAAGGACCATGGCATGCAGAGTAAGTCTTCCAGCACTGATTCTCGGCATCAGTGAATCCAGTTAATCATCCAGAGTCAATGTAGAAGAAGATAATGTGCATTTTATCTCTTATCAGGGCAGGCCATCTTCCAAACAAGGCCTGTTAAACTGTCAGATTTATTATAAGCCTAACAAATGCAGTTAAAGAATAAATGAGGATTACACCTTCAAAGCTGCTATTTCAATCTGAAAAGTAGCAAACAAAAGGTAAAGTACCATATAGCGGACAATCAGGTAGCAGTACTGTACTATCATCCTTCCAGCACACCAATACATGCATTTAGTGTAGATACAACTGATAAATATGGAAGTGACTTATTAAAGCCACTGTTTTATTGAGTAACAAACAGCAAAAATACTGTTCACTCACCAAAAATATTACAAGTCATTGAAGAGTTTGGCAATAATTTTCTCTAAGAGACCAATTAAAAAAATATAAACAGCTCATACTCCTGTGGTTAATTATAAACTCAAACATACATCCATTATAATTCATAGGTTTTTTCCTGAGAAGTTCTCATGACTAGAAGCTTTCAGTCTCGGTTTCAGAATTACTGTTGCACTCCCTGCAGCATTAATTCTGGTAGAAGCTACAGGAAAGTTGGAAGTCACATGCAACTTCTGATTCTTCACATTTTTTCCTGCTTATGAACTCTTTTGTCACTGGCTCTATTTCTGAATCAGAAAATATTTAATATTGATGCATATTGCAATCTTCACCCCTTCCGAAGAAGGCAATACTTGCTAGCCGCTTTCCCAGGCCTCAAAAGGAAATCGCTGTCAGAGGCAGGATAAGATGCTAGATGAGAGACTGGAGCCACCAGAGCCTAAGGCCACAGCGGTACACAAGGAAGGGTTGGTTGCTTTGAATCCCAGCACTTTTCCCTGTAGCACCCGTCAGAATTCCCAATCAGCTAATTGAGCCCACCCACTCCACGCACCGCACTGCGCTCAGAAAAGCTCAGCCTCCTCGCACGCAAACTTTCTCTTGCACGGCTATTTCAACAAATCCAGAGACAGGGATAAGGGTTTGGAAATGAGTGCAAAAATAGAGGTGAAAATCAAGGGAAATAAAAGAAGGAGGACAAAAAAAAGAAGACTGTGTTGTCTGGTAAAACTGAGTTAAAGCAAGAGATCCACTGCTATAAAGTTTGACAGAAAAGAAAGTTAAAGTCATATTATCCCTGGTATACATAAGCCACATGTTCTACTATACCCATCCTTCATGACTGAGCACCCAGAATTGGGATATACCCCAGATGAAACAATGCCCATCTGCCAAAATAAGCAAGATGTCCAACACCTCAGTTGGTGATGGTCACCTCATATTAAAAATACAAATTAACTTATTCAAGGGCATGCTTTTTTCCTGAAGCAGCACTTATACTTTCACTATAGATGAAACGGCCTACAATCTTTGACACCCTACAACAGCCAGCCAGTATAAAGCAAAAACAGAAAACAGAGCTTCTGTGAGGAAGGTGGTAGCTGCAAGCTGGAAAACTCTAGTCACTTTTAAAGGACTTGCCCTAACATCTGATGCGCATCCGTAGCCTTTTCTATCTGAAAATAACACTTGTTACTTAGAAGATACCATTTCACTTGAAAGAGAGCCTATTACAGGTAACATTAAAACAAGATTTATGGTAATATTTACTAGCCTCTACTTTATTCTTGAACTCCACAAACTAAAACTAAGAAAAGGAACATAATTTACTAGCAAATGCCATTGAGCTCATGTATAAAAGAACAGAAAAGTGGCTCCGACACCTACTACTCACATTTTTGCTCAGTCTCCAAAAAGCCATAACAAATGTTTAAGCCAAAGGCTCCTTCCTCAACAATATCTTTTCCCTTACTCCTGTGTAATGGCTCTAGAGTGGTGTATTAGACAGTAAGAAGAAGACATATTCCATTTGCAGCCTGAAAGCCAATAACGCTCATGAATTTTTTAGCTGAAAAACACTTCAAGATGCCACTGGGAAGACCGTCTAATAAACACATTAGGCTGCAAATGGGCGGCAGCAGCTCTTTAACACATGCTGTAACAACCAAATAAATGGCTAATGTTAATGTTCAGTGTTACAGACTGGTATTTAATAGGACTTTCTTTAAAATCCACCTAAATCTTGAAGCAGAAAGAGGTTTTTCTCAGCTACTCAAAACCCCAGGTTTGAGAAACCCCAGGTTCTGCTTGAGACTTTGCAAAAACCCCTCCAGGCTGACCCCAGCACTGTAAGATGGCTCCTACCTTCTCTGTTCCCATAGACTAAAGCTCTTAACGGAGCCACTCGCTCAGCTGCTTACGGATTAGCCTACGTCAGCCACCTCTAATATGCCCAGGAATAGCGAGACAAGGCTCTAACAAGACAACAGAGAAAAAATATCAGAGGAAGGAAGTACCATTTTTTATACAACATACAAGAGGTTTGCTCCATTTCCACTTTTAAAAAGGAAAAGGTCTATTTTCACCAAAACATTGACAAGGAGGAGGAAGGTGGTACTACTGCAAAAAATTGTTCAAGACTCTGTACCGTAATTTCAGGTTTGGGATTCTCCCTCTCTCTTGTTATCAAGAACTGTTTCTGATGCTTAATACTCCTCAACAAAAGAAATGCAGCTTAATACCACTAAAGCTCCCCTTAAAACACCAGATTAAAACCCAAATACAATGCCAGAACATTATTTCTATATACACCAGTAACTCTTGCATCCTTTTGTTTGTGGTGGGTAGGTAAGTAAAAAAAAAAAAAAAAACCCAAAAGTCACTCTAAACCCATTTAACCTTCTAGGTTGCACTTGATAAGTATCAAACTATGGCTGCAAAAAATATTAAGCCTGCGAGCATTTTCACTGGCAAAGGAGGAGTCCAAAATACCACATAAGATGTTTATTTAACCTAGAACTTCTCCTGTAGTTCACAATTATTAACAACTTCACTTATAAGACTGATTTAGAAGCATAGTGTTTCAAATCTACTGTGATTTAAAGTAAAACTTTGTGAATAGCATAGCTGAGAAATTAAGCAAATCTAACAACATAGAAAGGATAATATTAGGAAACTTTGTATTTAAGTAGCTTTCATTTCCAATTGATGGTACTTCTGGAAGAGTGAGCTAAGCATATTTTATGTCCTCCTGAACCCTCTTCTGCCAATCTCAGTTTCAAAACTGTTATTTGTCCACTTGAATTCCCATGCTAACTTTCCCTCTCAAAACCACCAAAGAGTAAGGGAAAAAACAGAGCAGTGAGAGGGCAAGAATGAAACAACTGCTCTCATAAGTGTGAGGCACTGTGGAGAAACTCAAATCCAGGAATATTTTCTAATCTCATAAATATAACTAATACAAATGTATATATTACTTACAATACCAGTAAGCTTCTACAGTTCAGTGTGATTTTCAAGATACCTATCTTAGCAGTGAGAAAAATATGACCGATCACAATACACAAAGGCATTTATGCATCTCTGTGGTGTGGGCATGCCTACATTAGGATTTAACTCCAGCTAACTGCCTGTCAAATACCAGTCTGTTTACTTTAGATAAAACATAGTCCATTAATAAGCTCAGGAAACTGGGTTCTGTAAGGGCAAAAAGTAAAAAGGAGAGGGTGCACCAGACAGCACAGCATGGTGTTTCTCCACCAGTTGCATACAGTAAGTAATACGTAAAGTTATCAAACCTATACACAGAGACATCAAACCTATCATATTAGAATTTGAGTTCCACCACTTACCAACCTCAGTTTCAATGACTTCATGCAGCTGGAGAGGTGTCAGTGCTCCTGGTCACTAGGATCAACTTAGCATCTCTACACACTCAGGTGCCATGTGATAAGCAACCCAAGGTTGCACTGGAGCCTCAGCAAGAGATGCTTAGGTTGTAGGCCACCTTTCATAGCTCTAACCTGGTCATCAAAATAATGTTCCTTCAGTCATGGAGTGGATACTATTACTGAAAACACACAATTTTACTGAAATTTTTTGCTGCAGTTCAGACAGCTGAGCTCTTATGTGTCTTCTCTGGTGCCTCATCAAAAACTGAACTCGTGTTTCTGATTTTCACAGAGCTGCAGCACTAAGAGGGCTTGTTTTTCTCTTTTACCCAACCACTTATTACTAGGAAGCATGTTGAAACTTCAGGCCATTCTTTTGAATGCCAAGCACTGAATTAAAACTCTGATTTGCAGGAAGTGTACCTAACCATTATCTAAAGCGTTTCTACACATTTTGACACTGTTATCATGGTGAATGAATAACCTACTCCACACATACCTACAAGATATACTTGTATATTCCACAATGCCTTCTGAAATATTGAGATGCTCTCATAAGCATACATTTAGTTTAACAGTGTGTAACAATAAAGTTTCAACTTAATAATCAAGAATTCAAGCTTCTTTCTGCCAGAAGGTTACAAGTTAACAACAGACCAAAGTCAAACATACCTATATGCAAGTTAAATCAATGCTAGTATATGGCTCTGCAAATGGCCACAGCCATAGTAATGTTAACAGCTGGCTATGAGGTGAATTTGACTTCACATTTATGTCCTGTGTCAACCAGGGATGTGGCTGGTGCCCACACCAGGTTCAAAACCCTGCAGCACCTCTTGAAATTGTACACCCACGTCACCCTCTTCAGTACGGTGCCTGGCTTAGCCACCCCTCTCTGCCTTTGCAATGCATTTACAGCATCTCCCCTGGAAAACTCAGCATTTTCCTCGGCATAAGGTGGCTTACCTCAGCGCTGGTCCCCCAGGGTGCCCTGGCAACAAGGATGCAGTCCCTGGTGCTACAGGAGAGAGCAGGTGAGGTTTGCCCCCTATTCCTATCCCATATTTGCACGAGCAGGTAGTTCCCCTCAGCAGGTGCTTCCTGCTGATACTGGTACCCACTGGTATCATCCATTTATACTGCAGCAGCAGTGTAAGAGTTAAGAAGTAGAAACAATTTTATTACTCTTTTCTTAATAAAGTTAGAAGAACAACCAATTTAATACATGCTTTTTGAGAGAATATAGCTATATGCACAAAAGATTAGACTTGTATCTTCTCCCAACATGCAGAATTACAGTTTTGTACTTAATACAGATGTGTTAGATGTATGTTAAACTCTTGGCAAAGGCATTGAGAGTACTAACTACGCACATTGTTACTAAACAAAAAAATAAAAACTAACATAATGTCAGAGCCACACATAAGCGTCCTGCAGACACTCATGAAGTACGATTAACTTGATAAAAATTAAATGTCCATAGTAGCCTGTACATCGCAATCAAATACGTTCTTAATACATCCACAAGTTTAAAAACTGATCTGTGAACATGAGTAACAATTCCCAATGACTTCAAATTTCATGTCGGTCTTAATTCATAGTCTTCTACTTGCTTTAGTAAAATACTGCAACCAGCAATAACAAAAGAAGATGAAAGTCTAATTGTCATTTTAAAGCATGTAAAAGGAAAACACAACTCAGAAAAATCTTGTGCTTTAGTCAACTGCCAAGGAATAAAACCTTGTGGACATAAACTTTGTACCTACAAGTTTGTGCTTGTGTGTATATATATATACACACATACACATATATATGAATACAGACTATGTCCAAATAAAATATACATAGGAATGGCTGTATGAGTTAAGCGAAAGAGACATTTAGTTAGTGACTAGTCTGTCATGGAAGCTATTAGCAGACGCCTCAAGAAGAAGTACAAGGCAGCTGCGGAATGATCCTTCCCCCTGATACCTCCTCTCTCTGTCTCTGACAATCAGCAGTTCAAGCTTAGCTGTGGTGTTGCTGTCCCTCCTCCTCCCTCTGAACCTATCTTCAGTTGTGCCTAATTCCTTCTTAAATCCATATATACCTCTGGCCTCCACAACACTTAGAGGCAACACCGTAAAAGCTATACCACAGCTCCCTTAACAGCAGAAATGACATTCCAGAAAAAATTAAGAGTTCTAAGGTGATGTTAGGACTCAACTGAAATAAACCAGAATTTTATCACTGACTTCACTGAAGCCTGGATTTTCCTGCTAGTCTACCGGAGGAAGATGTCAAACTGTTACTTCTCTCTTTTGTAGGACATAAATCACTCCATGGGTCTGACACAACTGCGCTTGTACCCTGCAGCCCAGGGAAAACAAGGTTACTCTACTAATAAAGCTGAATGTTCATTATCAGCCATTTTATTCTCTTTGTAAAAATAAACTGACATGAGTTTGTGTTAATAATGAAACTATTTATGGTAAAGAAGAATCACAAGTGCTAAGAAAGAATTAGGTTATATTCCAAGAATTTTTAATTTTGGAATCTAACAAAATATAATTACTAAACAGGGGAAGAAACACCCACTACATTCATAGAAGCAGTTGACCAGAAGACTGTAATACAGTGCCCCAAAGTCAAAAATAACACATTTAAAACTAGTTGGACTGAACATCTGGAAAAGCTTCAGGAAAAGCAACAAAAATAATTTTATTACCATGCAGTTCTAACAGAAGTTTCTTCACGAGAATCTTGTGTTAGATGTTTGCTCAATCACAACAGCCTGTGCTATCAGGAATGGAAAAATCAGAGCACTGCAGTATCCTGATGAAGTTTGGAGACAGCATGCATAGCAGAAAACGAAATGGGAACAGCAAAGAGGAGATTCAGGCACAACATACACTGTAAATGAAGTGCATTTATCATAAACTTTTGGTTCGATTCTTCATTTAGGTTTCTCATCGAATTTCTGCAATTTTCCTTACGCTCTGCATCCTTAAATCCCAGCCAGCCCTTCCCAGTCCCTCAACGTACAATTCCAGATACCAGGGAAACTATCCACAGGGTCAGCCACAGGCTCCCGGGTATTGAGAGTAGCCCACTTTTGAAAAACAGTGGCTTTCAAATCTTACCCCTCACCTTCAGAGACTAAAGCTTTACCTGCTAATAGTAATATTTAGTCCAATTCAGGCATCCTTCTAGGTCTGCAGCAGCTGAACGTAAGCAAGTAAGAAAAGCTAAGGAAGAATGCAGGCAATAAGACGACTCCATTGGGATTTCCTCGCAGGTACAGTGATTGTCAACTTACAAAGAGTCTTCTCGTTCCTTCAGCTCAGACAGCTTGGCTTGTAGACCCAGTCCTCAACCCTTAACACAGCTTTCTTATTACAATTATGGGGCTATTCTGTAGTAGTGCACTAACAAATTTACTCAATTTATTAATGAAGTAGATTCTGAGAATCAAGGTTGTTTTCACGCTTTTCCTCATTTTTTCCCTATTACTAGTCTAAATAAATAAAAAAAAATGGCACTGCAAAACCTAACCAGCCAGTCGACATCCTAATGACATTTATTATTAAATACTGTGCTCAGAACTCTGGAGTGAAATGAAATATTTCAAAGTACTCCCCTAGCTCAGACTTTCCAAGAAGGGGTTTTTTTCCTTACAACATGGTATATTTTACAATGCAGTCATGTCTTCCCTCCTTCCTCACACATGAAATTTACCTTCAAGAGATGACAACAAAAAAAGAAAAAAAGAGTGCAACACCTTTTGAACATTACCAGTGTAACCTTGCTGACTGCAGTAGCATACAGAATTTTGAAGAGCAGGCAAACAAAATTACTCTGGTCAAAAACAGTGCATGAATTTTTATATATGCTACACACCATACTTCTGTAAAAAATTGCTTATGAAAGAAAACACCCCAACTTCAGTTTTGTGAGAACACAGAGCCACCGGAAGGACACAATCTACACAAAAGGTTGGTTTTGTTCAAATTTCCCTCCTTAATACATTCTAAAAGGCATCAGGGAAATCAAAATGACTGTACAAGTAGCAAAACCCTATTTTTCTACAAAACATAGGTGCCAACATTTCAGTAAGCACTACTCGGCCCCCACTATCTTGTTAGATCTTCTGTAATGAAATAAAGGAAGAAAACACAAGAAGCAGAGAGGAAGTTTCATTGTTCTTGCGGCTTCGACATTTGGTGCCGTGAACGTGACGGGCTCTCAAGCCTCTACCCAACTGCACCGCCTGCCCCTGGCCTCTGTATCAAAATGTAGGTATACTGCTATTAAAATAATCAAACAGAGACAAAAGAGAACAAGTAAATAAATAGCGCTAACTTGTTTACCTTTCTGGCTCTACCCTCACAGTATGAAATAAAGTCTCTTCAAACACATACTACATTAACTTGAAAAACAATAATATTTTCCTTCCCTCCTCCTATCTCAAAGTAGCACGAGTTTTTCAAAGTCCTAAATAAAATAAACTAAGGCATTTCCTGTATGTATTTAGTTAATTATTAAACGGATTCTAAGCATGATAGTCACCACCACTATTTCAATATGAATCCGGGAAAACACACTTTTAGCAAACTGCCAGTGCACTGCAATAATGATCGGTGATACGTGTGTTTGCAATCCTGCCCTTAACTTTGGAGGCAAAATTCTAGAGAAGTGACGATCAACACTCCCACGCAAATTCAAACACTTCGTTTTATCTACTTTTTTTTTTTTTTTTTTTTTGTGGTCCAGGATTAGTACTACTGCTGTGAGGTAGAGAGCAATGCTGGGCTTCTAATTCTGTGTACGACAGGAAAATAAACCCAACAAGCTTGCAAGAACTTCCCGAGCAGGGGAGACAGCATACTATCTTCACTTACTGCAAGTAACCATCTATAATCTTTTTCAAGGGATATTATTTTTTTTTTTAAATTAATCTGCAATACTAAATGTTGCCCTCCCAAGGTTAAAAGAAAGGTAAATACTGCCAAGATATTTAATGACATCGGCATGCATAACCATGAGATAAATGTGAGGTCTGAAGATTAACTGAATGTCATTCTGTTTACGGGATCGCATACTTGTAAAGAAAACTATTAAGATTAGAGAATAGAGAAAGTTATATAACAACTACAAATGTTTCAGCGTGTTTTGTCTACTTAAGCTCTTGGTCAGAAAGAGAAATCTTTATTGCAAAAACATCTCAGTCTGACTTACTCTGTACTTTTTCATGTGCATAGAGATTACTGAATAGTTATTACTGCAATGAAAAAGACACTCTCGGGCTCCACCTCCTCTCGACAGTGGGAAAATATAGATGGGTTTGTGTATTATTCTGGATGCCAGAAAACTTGCTTACAAAAATATTTCCTGTGCAATGACTGAGATATATTTAGTCTCATAAACCCATAAAACTGTCACAGGCAACCACAAGTACACCTGTAGCCATTAAAAAGGGGGGAAACCACAGAAACTAGAGAATCAAATTTACATTGTTTCTTTGTATTTGTTATTTAGAAATATTATCTTTAAACACTCTTGCTCAAAAAAGAATTAGCTCTTCCTTCCACTCCCCCCAGCTGACACCCCCCTGCTGCCCCCTTCCCCCCCCAAATCCAGACATCTACAATGCACACAGGGGAGCACACAGATGTGCAAATAGAGAGCACTAACAATGAAGTCACAGCACTTCAGAAACACACCTTGTCGTCTTCCAGCCTTTGCAGTTGAGGGCAGATCTCACTAGTTTTTCTGCGTCTTCAGATCAAGATGTAGATAAATTCCCCATCCATCACACTGGCTTTTTATTAAAAACAGGAGGAGGGGGAAAACGGTAAAAACAAAAAAAAAAAGAAGACCATTACCGGTGAATTTACAGCCTTAAAAATATCAGCTGTCCATTATCCCAAAACAGTGTTATGTCTTGATGTAAACCAAAGCACATGCTGAGTGAGGACGTGCGCACACAGCAGCTTATCATCTCTGTCATCTGCTTCTAATGACAGCTGACAAACTGGCCACGCTAATCCTTCCCTAACTGCTGATCAGAGAGATCCCCCTTTGACAATCCAGCATGGTGGAGTACTCGAAAATTCCTCCTGCTTCTGTTCTGTTGCTGCTCTAAAAAGCAGTTTCCTTTTCATTGAGATAATAGCCTTTTCTGCAGTCACGTGGTGCCCGGGCTACATTAGCAGAGCTTGATGATAATAGACAGAGTAACTCCCCTCCCTCCCTTCTGCCGATTTGAAGAGTACGACTCCAGGAGAAACCCAAACCCGGCACACTCGAAATCATTTTGCATCTTCCTCTATCGAAAAGCAAATTGTGCTGTCGGTGGAGAAGAGGAATATGCGCACACTTTCTACTTCTTGGACCCAAACTAATTAACAAATACATTTTCAGGCAGTGTCTTCATTGGGACACACACGCTGGTCATAAACATGTCATATGAGACTAAACTGAATATTAAGCATGCTGGGTACTGAGTATCTGGCATGCTAGAATTACTCTTTTTCCCCTAGAGTACTTTTAATTTTTTTGCCTGTAATTTTAGTTCTCCTCCCAGCACCCAACCCTCCTGCAAATATAAGCACAAGTAACAAATGATTCACGCTATGGTCTCCAGTGCAAGTGCTCCCCTTGTTCCTTTTCTTTTTTCTTTTTTTTTTTAAAGTAACATAATTTATCTTGCTTTCACTCAGCACCCTGACAAACTACTTAAGCATTTTTTTAAATACACTGCCCAGTGAGGAAACCTACCTAAGCTTCGGCTTCAGAGTTCCCATCCCTCCTGACAGAGACTGCCAAGCCCCGGGCGAGTTTGCACATCGCTGTTCAGAAGGTTTCCTCCGTGAAAAAAGCAAAGTATACAGGCAACCAGGCTGCTTTGTCCTGCCTTCATGGAAAGATTTCACAGGCTGGAAGCAGAACAAACCTCTCCCCTTCTGCAGCAGCACACCGTTTCCCTGTTACCTTGGCACACAGCGTAAAGATATCCCATTTATCCCTCCCTGGGTTTGCCCACCTCTGACAGCACTGGGCAGTGCACGAGGGCACGGAGCAGCACAGCCTTTCACCTGACATTTCGGTGTTGGGCTTTGCAAACTACTCAAGAAAGCTGTGGTCGAAGCATCTCAAAGTAATTTTCAAGCCCACAAAACGACTTTTGTAGCTTTGGACCTACTCTTTCCCAGTCTGAATCAGGAAACAGAACTATCTCCTTTTCTTCTTCTACTTCCACCTCTTCCCATTAAGCCAGATGATTCTCCTTAAAGACAACATTGATCATAAACTTGACGGTTTCTTCAGAAACTGAAAAGTTTAGTGTTAGAGACTGTGGTTGTACTTATAGGAAAATAAGATGGAAATTGTGAGGAAACAGTGGCTATCCCGTAGACACCATCTTTGCCAACGCCGCCCCGTCAACTTTTCTGTTTACTCCTCTCCCTAGGGACAGCCTTACTCAGGAAAGCATCCCTGCCAGAGGCTCTAGGGGATCCTTGCTCCAAGGCCACGGTCAAAGCGGAGGCCTAGCCTTTCTGCGGCAGAGGAGCTGGAAACGGCATGGGAACAGGGCCCTTTCTGCAGCAGCATGAATCCTTTTTTTCTGCTCTTCCCTTTTCCGTGTTTTAGAGATAATCTTGTGGGAAAAAGCCTACCTCCAGGAGGAAATAATCTCGTTCCATAAGGAGACTATGTAATACACTATATTCAGCAGAACAACACAGAAAGATATACACTAGATGGAGTATTTTTTTGGCCGTTCTTTTTAAGTATGTCCTTCCATCTCAAAGCCCCACACTATGCAGGGTAAGTAAACCGAACATTATTCAGAGCTACATATAACTTTAAGCCAAACAGAACAAGAATTGCTTTGCGATCTTAACTTTCTTTTATTAAAACAAATTGCCACTTGCATTTTCCATGTTAATTACTTAGCTGAAGGAAGATGCATCAAGCATACTGGTTAAACTGGAAAATGGTACAATTGTTGGGAAAACTGTGAAGATTACGGAGACCATCTCTGATATTCAAGAAAACAGATTAATGGACAAGCACAAGAAGGAAAATGAGCTTTCACAAAAACACACACAGACAAAATATTTCACTTGCAAGGTACAAATCTAAGGAAAACATAAAAAATGGGAGCATACCAGTCAGATACCATAACTAGAAACGTACTGCTGATGTTTACAGGAATCATAAGATGAGAAATTCAAAGACAACACAATATGGTGAGCACAAACACAGTCATCACTGCATTAGGGAAGGAATTATGTGTAAATAAAAAGGAGGCAACAGAAAAAGGTCGTTGTAGCAATAAAATACAAATTGAAGACTGAAAGGAGTGCAAGTATACCGATGTTGTTAAAAAGATTGCTTAGTGAAGAACAGAGTACAGATAAAGTGAATGGAGAAGATGGAACATGCCACTGCAGTGCACAGACTGATTCTAGACAAAAAGGGGAAAAAGAAATGAGTGAAAAAATATTCCTGTTAGAAAACGCCAGTCTCGATATAAATAAGGAAACATGCAACTGCAAAGGAGGAAAGGCTTTTTGGTTTTTATCAGGCAGCGAATATATGTTTCCAATGGAAATGACAGAATTGTTGCTTCCTTTTAAACAGAGTTTCACAGGAATCGTACACATAATTTGGAGATGAGGAGGTGAACTTTAAAACGAATTCTGGCACTACAGCATTTTTTCATATTATGGTAAGACAAACATCTTACACAGCAGAAGAGGTTCATCTAAGTTTTCTCCAAGAAATCTATTTCATTAATACTTCATTTTGTTTGCCCAGCCACAGGTGGCTTTGCAGTAGACACAGGGAAGCTGTACCTTCACTAAAACATTTACAATTCATGTTTTAACATGATCAAATAATTGAAACTGATAAACAGAAAACTGCTTTCATAGCATGCATTTCACAGTTCTCTTGAGTTTGTGTTTTCTTTTCTTCCTTTATTTTCTGTTAAGAAAGAGCAAACTGGACAGAGACAAGGACATAGCAGTTGTCTGCCCTTCTTCAACTGCCCTTCTCCAACTGTCTGGAGTTGTCTGCCCTTCTTCTAACACACCCACACCTGAGGCAAGGGCTGGTAAAGCAATCCCAAAACATCTTTTCAGTCTTTGTAGCCCCCAAACATAATTTTTTTTAGTCCTTTCTCTCACCTTCTATCCCAAATCCAGGAGAATAAAACTCCACCTTCATAATCTTTTCAGTCCTCTCAGTTTGGAGTACCCAAAGAGGTACCGTAATTGTCAGCTATAGTGATGGCCCTTGTTTACCCTGCAGAATAGTAAGACACTTCAAAACGTGTTTGAAAGATTACAAAGCTGACTTGCTAGGCTTTATTCCAGGCAAGAAGCCACTAACTTTTAGGAAAGCTAAGTAGGCAGCATTAAGTACTGCTTGTGAGAAAGACCAGAAGGCCAAAGCCCCCCATCGGCACAGAGAACAACAAGCAGAAACTACTAGGACTGACTTCCAAGAAGCACAAGCAGCACATTACTGCTCAGGACAGGAACAAAGACAGCGCAATGATTTTTCATGTGCTACATTTGAATAAACTTAGAAGCAAGCATACAGCTTTCAAATATTAGGCCATTTTTTAAAACTCCTCTATAGGAACACGAACAAAAACATTATGGTGTTCAAGTCAAAACTGGAAACCTGTTGACTTACATGTCAACGATATCAACATTTTGCCAGTTCAGGAACTCCTAATCCACTGCTACTTGAAAACTAAATAGATTTTTCTTTCTCCTTTTACCAGTTGAGGAAAAATAAACATGATATTGTAAATAAATCTAGTTTTTCTGACCTTTGCATCGCCTCTTGAGGGACACAAGAACCGTATCAAGTGTACTTCCAGTGGAATTTGGAGCACTTGGCATTTCTCACAGTCAGTCTCTGTATTAGCAGTACATGTACCTACAGCGCTAAGTACCTTGCGACTTCTGTCTCTACAGGGGCAATGAAAAGACGCTCCCTCCTCACTCAACTTCTCAGATATGACTGTTGACTTCTCTTCGTAGTATAAAAATGTCTATGCTTCTTGAACACGGCTTACCAAGGCTCTTGGAACTTCATAAGCATGCACCCAGCCACTGGGAGTATTCTGTGTGCAAGTGTCTGCAATAGCTATCTGCAGAATTCAATACTGCAGTGTGTGTTATATATAGCAATTAAGTTCTGTATGGACATGTCCATTGACAATTGTGCCCTTTTTTTTTTTTTAAAATACAAGTTTGATGACTACGGTTAACTGAGATTTTTGAGTAATGGTTGGTTGAGATTTCTTTTTCTTTCTTCTTTTTTTCTTTTTAAACCTCTACTGCTTCGCTCCCTTACCTTTAATTAAGAAGGAATATGAGAGAAGTAAAAGGGGTTCAGTGTGATCTGGAAATGATCAGCTCCTGGCTCAGCTCTTTCCCCTCTTCCAAACTAAAAAAGGGTCAGATCACCTGCTCAGAGTCTGTGCCTCTGGGTGCTCTCTTTGGGTTACACACAGTGAGGTGCTCTCTGGTGGAGATGGGCCTCAACCCACAGAGACAAGTTCAAGACAGCAGGCTGCTTCCATCCCCGCTGACAGCACACAAGAGGAACCCAGCACAGGAAGTTGAGCAAGCAGAGAAAACCAGAACCAGAATGGAAATACTACAGCATAGAAATAAATGTTGTATGAACACGATACATTACAGAAATGTAGTAACATCTAGTCCTACCATCAGTTTTTAACAGAATGTAACTAAATTACAAAGAGTCCAGGACTACACTTTTTTTAAGAAATTACTTTTAGCTCTACAGAATGTGCCTTTCAGCAAATATGTTCTTAAAATCAGCTTAAAGTCTTTATTTCACCTCAATCCAGGACAGAAGTAACTTATATGGGAAAAGACTTCTGATAACAAGGGTCCTGAAACCTGTGGACCAACAGCTGGCAAAATTCAGCGGCTGAGATTTAAATTAGAAAAAAGTCAGACTAGAAAATGCTCATTATTAATACTGGGACAAAACCATACTAATTCATCCAAGGATAAGGTAGGTTTTCTTTCATGTAGTCTCAGCTAGAAACAAATATATTTCTAAATGGCATCATATGGCTCAATCAAGGTAGAGGATTAAGGAAGAAATCATTTGGTGAAATCTCATGGTCTCTGACAACCAGGCAGGGCAGCACAGTGTAATGCTCCATCTGGCCATAACAGCAACACTGTGTGAGCTCAGCAAGATTTGATACGTTGCCTGTGGTTTTCCTTGAAACAGAAAGTTGCTGTTGTGTTTAAGGCAAGTGGGACCTCTACCTCTAGTTCAGGATACAGCAAATTACTCTACCATACCTGGTGATGAATACCTGGGTCTCTGCACCTAGACCTCTCTCCGAAGAGAAAGTTAACGTTTCCCAGTAAGTCATAAAAGCCTCACAGCTCACCTGTGTTCAGCAGTTGTCTTCTAACTGCTAGTGGCTCGCAGACATCGCCAGGCGTTTGGAAAGCCAGTTCCCGTGTGAGGAAACACACAAGGACTGTACCTTGCAGACCCTGAAATTCTAGTCTTTCCCATCCCTCCAGAAGACCTCCCTGAAGAAGGGAGATGCTAGTGATGACAACTAGCTTCACATGGGAGAAACCAGAACATGGGGACAGTTGCTCTGTACAAATTTGAGAATAAATAATAAGGTAATTTAATGCTGCATCATCCACTCCAGCCAAATCTTACAAACATGTCAAACAGCACTAAGTCAGTGTAAATGCTGAACGGTAAACAGTGATGAACAGTAAACACTGAGGACTGACCTCTTGCCTGAACCATTAGGAAATTAGTGCACAGGAAAGCTGGGTCATGCCCCAATTTTGGTATTATCAAACATGCAGAATATCAGTGGGTGATACGAGGTACGGAAGAGAAACTAATGAAAGTTAGCTCTTCTATGAAGTGTTTTCAAGTGTTCTGGTGACAATTTCTATCAGTATCAGACAGAATAATGAAAAAAAAATCCTGTTTAACTGAGCCCAAGTACAAATGCACCTGAAAACTACAAGGGCTGTCAGAGATAACACTATTTTATGAGAAAACCAAGAGCCAGAGACCACAGCCCACCAAGTGAAACAAAAGTGAAAGGAAAAGTAGCAGCAGCTGGAATTGATTTGATTTACAAGAAAATAATTAAATACTCTGATATAAAATAAAAATCAACTTCAGGACAATTGGTCTGTGCTCCTTTTTATAATTAGGCTGATGTGACAAAATTGAGATTTAACTGAAGTATTGTGAAAATTCAAGCACTTCAAATTTTACGTGGTCAGGATAAAAGACAAAAAACCACCTTTTGCTAATACAACAGCAATCACTGGATGTAGGGTATTAAGGAAACTTTAAAACAATGACAGTTGTGTTCAACAGAAACCGGACTTGTTCACCTCTTGTCTGACAAAAGTGCAGGTTTGCTACTAGTGCCTGTACTAACAAAAGGCGGCTCTCCAACATGGAAGACAATACTCATTTCATCTAAATAAAGAAAGAGCAAAATTTAGGTATGCGGGTAATTATTTGCAGTAGAAACGAGATGTAACATTCTAACAGAGACCTAATTCTGGGCAGAAATATTACACTCTCAAGTAACGCCAGTGTGGTTAGCATTGAATATTTAAGTCTATGATAAGAGAGGAAACATGTCAGGACTTGGGTTTACTGCTAACTCTTAAGAGAAAAGTACAACGCACAATTCCAAAACAGAAATCTATTTTTCAACTTCAGTTTGTTCTAGGTTTTCCCTAGAACAAACTGCAAAGTAGGTGCACATGTATGACTGAACGGAAAGACTCAGAAACAGCACACAGCTCAATCATTTTAATCTGAAATATTTAGAACATACAGCAAATCCTGTCCCATCCTAAGAACTCCCACACATACATATTGATGTTATATTGTACATCAATAAGAAAAGTTAAAGTCCGATGCAATCTTTGAAAATAGATGGCAGACACATTACAGCTGCTACTAACTGTAAATAGCAGGGCTGACAGATCTTCCCTCAATGTAAAATTAGTGGCCCCTACCATGTTTACACATTTTAAATTTTGCGCAAAAGCAATCTCAAAAACATTATCTTGCTCTAATCTAACAAAAATATAAACAATATGGACGGCGCATTTCATTCTCTGAAAGACTGCACTTGAGCATGTTGTACTGAAGCACAAGATGATACAAGGTCAGTTAAACAGGGAGAAAAGTCAAGTTTGGAATAATACACAGCTATTTCATTGCTTGGCCTTTGGCAAACAGACTCCCATCTTTATCTTTCAAACACGTGGTCATCATGACTCTCATCTTAAAACTGCAGTACTTCACAGTTCACAGGACTATTTCTTAAAACCCTTAGCAAATTCCTCTTAATGTGAGATTTATGAGTTAGTTAGATTTTTACAAATTGCCTGTCCCAGGTTCTTAATAATCCATATTTTCTAAGCTTCAAGTTAATAATGTAATAATAAATAACATTGTATAAGCCATTTACCTTGAGCAAAGAGGGTACCCTTCTGAGAAGAGATCAGCTGAGTTCCTGAAATTAACTGTCCTTTCTACTGTGCAATTTCTTTCCCAAAACTACAGAGAAAATAGGCAGGGCATGCAACACATCAAGATGAAAGGGCTTCACAGAGAACATTTTGCTGGCAGTTTTAACAGCAGTATGGCAAAAGAAGACAGAAATGATCTGTGAAATAATCTGGACGTAAAGTCATACATAGCTTTCAAAAGTCAGAAATTCAACCACAAGCCAACAGAAAACCAAAGCAACCATGAGAGAACCGATGGCGCTCTCTGCTTCCAAACTAAGGCTCCACCTGAGAAGCAGGATGTCCCGCGGTGCCACCAAGTGTATCGTCACTACCACTGTCCAAGGGCAATCCAGCCAGCCTTACTTGCTGAGTAACGTTTCAAGACCCTCTTGTGGTTTTGTTCTATGACGTGTATGTGTATCAACTGATTTACAGATGATGCTGTGGTGCTAATCTTGACTGATAAGACTATGTAGGGTCCTGGACACTGGAAGGTTGATTTTGTCTTTACTGCATATAGTGGGGATTGTGGGTTTGCAATGCTGTTGTTTTGGAACATCTACACAGACAATCTGATAGCCACTCAGATTTTGGAAACTACTTCTAACTTAGCTCAGCAGAGCCAAGGTTCAGGGACAGTCACTTGTTCTCCCAGAAAACAGCCTAACCGGGGCAGATACAACAGAATTTAACTAAGGCCATTAATGAATATTAAAGGGAGATTTGCTCCCAAACTAGAGTGATTCTCTTGATAAGCATGTTTGATACTGCATGTGTTTGCCGATGTTACTGTTCCAAGAAAGTTAAGGTATTAGGGAGCAGCTGAAGGATATTTTTTTTCTTGAAAGGCCTTTGAAAAAAAAACTTCTTTATTTTTTTAATATTACATGGGGGTGGGTACAACATACAGTGATGACCGTCCAGAAATGGAAGCCCTTACAGATCAGTAGGCAAAGATAGCCGAAGTAGAAGAAATTTTAAAAAACATGGAAAGAAGCCAATAAATAATGGCAAATCTATGTCCCTATTAGCCAAGAGAGATGCAATTTCTTAAATTATCTGCTGTCTAGAGACTTTGGATTTAACACAATTCTGAATATGCTAGCTGTACATACTATATATAGGCATATACTAGCTGGCACTGAGGAGGGGTATACGTAAGAATACTTTTTGAGAGGAGCAACAAGGGAGAGCCCCCAGTGGAAGCAATGAGTGATGCGTTGGGAATTAAGTAACAGGGTCAATTAAAATGCATCTATTTTAGAAAACCCGGCAATGACATTACAGCTCCTGGCTGCAATGTTGTTCTTCTCTACTAAAGCAGGGTTTTAAAAAAAACTTCTGTGGTGGAAGCATTATTTTGAGTTTAAATAATTCATAATACAATGGGGGAAAAAAAAAACCAACAAAGGGAATATTGAGCTGGATATACCCCTACATAACACTGACACTAACATTTGTAGTTGCAATGGAGATTACTGAGAAGTATAAGGAGAAAAAAGAGGAAGTGAGAAAGTACCCATGAAGGTTTTAGGTACTGAGGAAGCTTCCTTGACACAGGATCCCTGCAATCTTTAATGCATCACACTCAGTTAAAACCTATGTTATATGTAAATTTATATAGATGAATTACCTTTATTAATATATAGCCTGCAGTACCTCTGCCACTCTCAGAGTCAGAGCAGTGGACAGATAAGAAAAATCAGACTAGCAAAGTCCTCAGACTCTACAGTTGTGAAGAGGGCTAGATGAAAGTATCCAATAAATACAAAGAACAAGCAAAACGATGCCTAAAGCATAATGGAAAGGAACCGAGATGGAAGGCAACATGAAGGGAAATATTTCTGAGCAGATGGCTCCTTTTAACCAGACAATTTATTATGGCCTAAAAGTACAGTCTTCTAAACCAACTATATTAAGATAGGTAGAAGTAATTTTTCTTCCAAAAATTTTCTCAAAAATCTCTTACTTGGGCATAGCACTGCTTCCTTTCTCCATCACAATTTTCTTTCTAGTAACATCTTCCCAATTTTTCCAATTGGATGTGACTTCGGGTGTAAAACTGCACTTCAACCAGTAGTGCAGTAGAGAACCAAAGCTATTCTGAAGTCTGTTATCCCCAGGGGAGTTTTAAAATCTGTGCAAGAACCCTCTTGTCTCTATTGTCAGTATTAGAAAGTCTGGGCCTATCCCAACTAGTTAAAGGCTCTTTTGGATTTAGCTGGATACAATTCTGACCTAATATTTGGACTTGGATTAAAGACCAAACACTTTAGGTTTATGCTAATATCATGAATCTCAGTGCTAGATACTTTTGTGTGCTCTGATGAGGACCATTCCTTAAACTTTTTCGAAGGCCAAAACTGATATAGAGAAATCCAATTATTAAAGTAGCATATCTCAGCAGGAACTTGTATACTAGTTCCTCAAAATCTCCGCTAGTTGCCTATTGATTTCCAAGTACAGTTGAAGATGTTAACATTGAAGTGTAAAGCCCTAACTGGCTTGCAACATGCCTATTCTTGCTTTCTGTATGTTTTATATCTATATCTACACATATATAGCTTATCTTGAATAACACATACCTAAATTAATAAAATAAATAACAAATAGTAGGCAGAAAACACAACTTCCCCCCCCTTCTATAGTTCGATGCCAAGTAGGGCCTACAACAAACCCTAGGAAACATAATTAAATAAAAATCAGTTTCTTTCAAAGCATACTACTGGCATTTCAAATATCAGGAAATAAATAATGGCTATGAGTATTAGTAATCACCTGGAAGTCAAATGATCTGTTACCCTGCAGTAACTCTACCGCAATTTTGATGCCATGAAATTCTAATTCCCTTACTTCAAAACCCAATCTTACCCCCACCTCTGACTATTCTTTCTAATCATCTCATATTCGTTCTTTATTTTTAAAATACATATTATTTTGAAAACTGCATTTGCACTTGTCAGAGGAAGCTGAGTATTAACACTTGAAACCTATTCCTTGGGCATACCAAAGTTTCAATATTATCACATACTCATAAAGATTATATTAGATTTCATACGACGAATTCTTCTTTAAGTAGAGCTCTGAAGGTATGACTTCTGTTCTCAGGGGGAAAAGGAACAGACAGGATTTCTATAACCCTACAGTCTGCATGCTGTGCAAGTCATGTAGCAATAAATAATTCATATTTTGACCTTATGGGATACCTTTTACTCATGGATTTCAAAAAGCTTTTGCAAAGGTGGATATATGTTTTATTATCTGCAGTTTATAGATCTCAGGATGAACAGAGAAATAAAATGACCTATTCAAGGTCATTCAGTAAGCTAGGTGTATTTAAGTGGGTAATACCAGGCATGTTGCCTTTTTACTCAGGTTGCAACTTACAGCGACACTATGAAAACAGTCAGATACCACCTTGAACTTCAACGATACCCATGAGGAAGCATGACAGATGTCAGCTCTTTTACAAATACAGAAGTCTAAACACATTCATGGAGGCAAAGGAGGAAAAAATGACTAACTCTGGGAATGTGGTACCAGGACAGTACAGGAATGACCCAGAATCATCCTGAGCAAACACCCTGGAAAGGCCACCGGCTCCACAGGCAGAGCTGTCGTGATATGCTGAACAGGGATCAACACAGCTTTCTCTTCCATACTGAGAATTTCTTGGAGGCCGTATCAGATACCAGCCTGAACCTGAAGAAATCAGCAGTAGTTGTATGTATACTATGAATATAGTATACCGTATAGTGCACGACATGAATTGTACAGAGAGGTACTTCAGCAGATTATTTTCTGATATTGATTTTATGACACCTTGTGAACAGTCCAACCAGAAAATAATTCATTTTAGGAAGACTGATTCTACTTACAGCAACTTTACCAGAAGATGATACAGTACCAGGACTTAAGTTACGTAAATTGGAACTGAGGCATGCTCTAGGAGGTCTAAGACATTCTTTCATATTTTCAGGAGCTAAAAAGTGATGTGTTTTCCCTGGCGTTAATACTTAACTTCTGAAAAATACTTTAAATAAAAAACAAACATGCAAAAAGCTTTATAGAGAAAACTGTTTAATTGCAACCCCAAACTGATACACAAATATGAGAATATTTATGAGAATGTACCACTGTGGGGCAGACAGTTTATTTGTTAGTTAACACCACAGCAATAATGCTTCGGATTAAATACTTAATCTTGCAATTCTCTGAACTGTCTTACCTAACGTTAAGTCCAAGGCTCCATTCATGTCCTTAACTGTAACGATTATGTGCAAATGCTTTCCTGGACTAAGATCAGAATGTTCTTTACTTTTCAGGATGGAGTCCTTATGTTGTCTCAGACTGCTGAGGACTTAGAAGCATGTATCATGCATAAATTATCTGTTCACCTGCCCTCTGAAGTGCAGCAGTACTAGGACCCAAGGTCCTTATGTGTTAGCCAAGAAAGATAACAAAGAAATAAGCCTTGGGTTGTTCCTTTGTTTTGCTTGTGTTTGTTTCTTTTTCTTTTTCCCCAAAGAAAGAACATACAATAATCTGCCACAGAGGGAGCTTACTCTGGTCAAGTAACATGATGTTTAAACAAACTAAAGATTTATATTTTACAGGGGAAAAAAAATTATCACCCCTGTTATCACCACTGGCATGTAACAATTGGTAGTAAAACACTATTTCACAAAAGGTCAGCACTTCAAAGCTAGATTTAACTAACGCCACCATTGGAATGCTTCCTTTACAGAAAACATGTTTTTAAAAAGAAAAAAAAGAAAAAAAAAATCACAAACCACACACACTTCTTACTCTGCATGTGCTAAAATGAGGTAAACCAAAACCTGCCTATTGACAAATCAAAGTATCATTGCAAAAGAAAAAAAACCTGTTTTTTGTCTATGCAATCAGAATGAAATGGCATTAGAAAGAGGTACAGCATGCACTAAGAAAAGACAGATTTGCCAGAATTTTCCTGGGATTAATTAAAGGGGAATCATTTTAAGTCTCTCTCTCCTTCCCAAGTCTCTCCAAGATGAATTTATTTTATTTAGGTAACAAACGCAAAGTAGAGAGGGAAGCATGTGCTATTTTCCAATCAAATCATCCACAGCAAAGCAATCTGGTTTAGAGAAGAGAATTTTGTAAGCTTTCAAAATATAAAATCATTTGGAAGACCCAATGAAATATATTTTTCCGTACAAATGGAGACAGTAAAACAAAATGCGCATGTATGTCATCAAAAAATTCCTGCGCAGGATTTACAAGAAGACATCGAAAGTCTTGATACTTATGTCCGACTGCAAAAATATTTTAATGTAATGGAGAGATGAGTAATGCTTCTTGATGGAGCTCAGTCTCCAATTCCCCTACAGCTGACATGTAAACAGGAACATTGGTGTGGAGGACTGGCATGAACACAAACCGCCAGGCGAAAGAAGAGGGACAATTATGATTACCACATACAGCACATGTTCCACCACAATTCACCCCATACCTTCTCCGTATTTAAGCTCCTTACCTTTTTTTTCGTTACTACTTTCACCACCTATGCTTAAGCAGAAATTATTATAAGCTTATTAGCTGTAAGTGGTCACGTCTACAAACATGGGAAGGGCTGGTGCTTGGTGCCAATCAGCTTTCATTAATCTGCACCCTACCAGTGTTCCCATTGCGCCTCGGGACTGACTGTCAGGAGGTCAAAACTGTCCCCTGAGCCAACGGGGGGGCACAAAAATCACATTCCTGTCTCCCTCTCCTCTGCTAAAGGCCAGTATCAAGCCAATTCCAATGTCTGGGGAAAATGAATGCGTACAGTTACTTTAGTTTTATTCATTTTCAAGGTATTTGTCATGTCACGTGCATTGTGCAAAGCCAGTGATCTCCACAGCTTAGGTGGGGAGTTGCCTGAGGAGAAAATCTCCCTCAGAAGATCACACACCTCGGGAGTGGGGATCTTCTTGAGGTCCTAACTGGTTTACAAATTAAGAGCGCCAAATTCCACACTTCCTTGTAATAAATATTTCACCTTTATTTCGGAGCTTTATGTAAAAAAAAAAAAAGTACTAAATTTGCACCTCGTCTACTATTCCAGTAGCAAACAAATGTATCAGGAAAAACAGTTCTTCTAACTAGATCTGTCTGAGCAAATTACTACTTCTATGCTCCAGTTACACAACCAGCACTTAGCTCTGTGAGCAGCAAGCAAATAACTATGTGCTGTAACTATAATCTATGTATTAATTTATTTGTGACGATTATACAATGGTTTAATGACAGGTTAAAAACATCTCAATAGCAAGAATATTCTTGTGCCAATAATTCACTTGTAACCTAAATATTACTGGTATAGCAGTGATGGTGCCCTTTTTGCCACACTAATTTCAAACCTGAGTTGGACCAGGTAAGTGTGGACACAGGTGAACAATGCTTCAATACAAGACAACAAGGAAAGATTCCACCGGGTTTGGAAAGTTGTTTTCTGGGAGCAGAAAAAGCCTGTCATGCTTTACTGGTATCTGTATGCGAGATGCAGTCTAAGAAATGATAGCTTTTGTCAGTTACTCTCTCAGAGCACATACAAAGGAAAACTAAATTAGATATTTAGATAACACTGAAAGGAAACTAAGCTTACACATATTGCACACAGGCGTTTCACCTACTTACCAAAGGGTAGATAAGAACTTTTTGTGCAACTCATAATGGAAACCTTCGTACTTAGCTTTGAGTGATACTAGAAGAGTCATTTTAACTGTTTTATTTCCAGCAACAATTAGGAACTATGAGTGTCTCTGTTATACAGTGGTGAGAAATAATGATCACAATTTAAAAGACAAAAAGGCAGGCACTGTAAAACATGTCACTGGTAGTATAATACTACATATATATAGTAAATGCTGTATGTATAGAGAGTATACAATATATTAAAAGTTTAATATATCCCTCAGTTTGGTCGATATGTTAACATGTTTTATAGAAGCATGCAGTGTATTTTTAAGTAGAAGTAATTGCTGGAGATATTTCAGTTACTGGAACACAAAACTAGTTAGTCTATTATTTGCAAAATAGCTGTGAAAAGTGCATGTCCTTCAATTAGATTTCTACTTTAATCAGTGAAACTATGGGAATAATCCCATAATATTTCAAGATTGTTTCAATAATAACATTTCAGTAATAACATTTCAGTACTTTTTTGTACTTCAAAAAGAACATGAAAGAACACAACTAGATAAAATCGCTTCCTTTCTCAAGTATGATACCCATCTCTCTAATTCATTTTCCTTTCCAATCCATGTAACTAAGAACATCTTTTTCTCTATTGGTTTTTGCATCTCCCAAGTACAAGAAATCCAGAATACCTATGTGAAGCTGGTACTTACGAGGCAGAAAGCTGGCAGTAACCGCCCCTGTTTCAGGAGGAACAGCTGCCGTGCGAACAGCCCCAATTCATACAAGTCATTAACACAACGGAGACAACCACCTCAGGTTGAAGAATCAGGGCTACTACCTTGAGCTCAAGATTACTCAATTACGTTTTCACGAGGTCTGTCGGGTAAACTCCGGCGGAGACGGGCTGGAAGCCCCGCAGCCCAGCCTGGGCCGGCGGCACGAGGCAGCAGCGTGGCTCGCGAGCCTCCTCAGCAGGGCTGGGGCTTCAACAGGTCCAGGCAAATTTCCAAAGGCGCAGCTCGAACTTGGGTATCTGCAAGGCTGCTCATCAGTGAAAGAGGGGAATGCACGGGTGGCATTTTTAAATGACTTAAAAGTTTGTTTTGGTGGTGGGTTTTTTTTTTTGGTGGGAGGCAGGGGGTTAGAAGACTGTAGAAGGAATCAGTCTACGACAGTGCATGCTGTTTGGCATTTGAGAAGAGTATTTTTCGTTTCACTGTATTTAACAACCAGGGAAGTTTCAAAATCTTATGTGACTGCATCAAACTCCTGTGGTAGGAGTCACTGAGCCGTTTAAGTGCCTTAAAGCTTTCAGCAGCAGCTCTTTGCTGCAGGTACAGGCATGGCTAAAATGAATACAATTTGTCTCCAAAAAGAAATGGAATTAAATCCAGCAGTCTATGCACAGTGCAAGCTTCAGCATGATTTAAAAAGAAAAAAAAAAACAACCCACAACCAACCAACCTTTATTTTATCAGTATTTGAAAACTCCCCCTTCCTCCAAAAAGCATTTTTCAGTATCTTATTTAGCTTATTACCATATGCTTGCAATTTCTACTCTCCGTAGAAGCCATTCTGGAAAACCAAAGGAAAATTTTTGTGAACCACAGATATAATAAAATAACCCCCTCCATGAAATGGTCTAAAAGCTTGGATTGCTTCTGCTCCACCTCCCCCCATCTGGCACACGCATCAGATTACAGGCCAGAAGGCAAAGCGAAGAGACGGAAAAGGAGATAGTGGCTGGATCACAACTAGAAGGAAGCATGCCTTCTATAATTCGGACTTCTTTCCTGAATGCCGATACGTCAAAGGGGAGAAGTCCACACACATGCAGGGGCAGGCACACAAATGTGCCCCCCTGCTTCAGCCAGTTCCCTGAAAGGCAGTGAATTACACGAAATAATGCTTGGATGACTTCAGAACTATCACTCTCTGCCAAAAGTGCAACTGGGCTTCTGACTTTGTCAAATGACAAAGTTCACAGGAAAGCAGCAATCATTCATCTCTAATTCACAAGACTCTTTCACTTGTTCTAATTTGTGAAGTATTTCATAGTTACAAACAAAACTGAAAGCCACTGAATTGTCTAAATGCCACAACATTGTCAAATAAACACAGTTTATCAATTGGTCTTTCTGCTGTTTCAAGTTTTGCGAACTTAAAACTCAACCAGGAAGATCTACGCAAGGATGTAAGGAGCTGGTTTGGGAGCACTGTCTCCCAGACCTCTCTCTGAAGCCACATTCTCCCTGTCCCCGCAACCCCACATCAGCAGCACAACAGCATAAAACCTTCACCGAGTCTTTCAAGCTTAGCAATAAATCCACTGCAGTCTGAATTATCAAAATTGTTCAGACGGTTCAAACGATTTTTTTTTTGTTCCAAAAGGACTTGGCACGCTGGTCAGGAACTCGTCGAGTCAAACATGAGCAACAAAAGTGGAATTCTTCTTGCTAAGCTAATTGATGGTCCTACAAAAACGAAACACGCAACTGCATATTCAAAACTTTCAAAGACGCACTGTATTACAGTTACAGAGTGCCTTCCCCTCTGTGCCTGGTGTAATATGATCGTAATTGCTGTGAAAGGGCGAGAGACCGACTATATGTTAAATCCTGCCATCTGTAGGTGCTTTACACAGTTCCATTTGCTGCTGCCGGGTCAAAAGTTTACCCTATTTTCGCTTGTTCATAACCAATCACACAAGTCTCTGCTATGTGTAATCTCTGACCCACTCTCAAAGCAATTTTTGTATTATACAGTCATATGATTACACTGAAAAAACCCACACGTTTTATTAAGAATACCGTTCTTGTTGGTTAGCTTAATAATTATTATTATTTCCATATTCAGCAAGCGTACTGTACTGACCTTGTTCTTCCCAGTTAGCTCCCTTGGAGCACAACTATAGTGCCATGAATTCTCCCCGCAAAATGCTCTAGTATTTCTGGCTAGCAATCCAATTTCTGCAATTCAGAACCACATGCAAAATAGGGCTGCAAAGCATTCGTGGTACCTGTCGTTTTTAAAAGTAGGGGGAAGCAACTGCTCAGTTTGTCCTAATAGGGAGATTAAATCAATGTTCACAGTGAGAACAAAAATTGTCTCTGAAAATTAGGATTGTCATAAGAATATCCCTACATATTTACCTTAAAAATTAAATATGCAAAAATATTTTGCATGGAAACATTTATGCTATTGGTATTATTATTATATACAAAAAAAATCTAAGGAACAAGTAGTCCCAGGAACAACAGAATTAATTAAGCCTCATCTCCCACAGATTTACACCTCCTGGTTGGTTGACTTTGGCGTCTAGAAAGGTGAAAGCTTTGAACGAAGCTTTCCCACAGCTGGGACATTTGTTTAAAGTCTCTCTTTTCCCATCACCAGGATTCCCAGGCAACTAATTAGATTATTTCATGCTGTAACCTTTCCCTCTGTCAGGGTACTTTTAGATGCTTCCATCTATACTCAGCTACTTACTTTCACAAAACTTGTGGGATCTTAATTTTGAGACCTCCACTGTAACAAAAAATGCGATCAAAATCACCAACAGGCTCAAAAGCTACTGAGGGGAGATGAGGGGATGTTTGTGCATGTACACAAGTGCACAGTGTGACCTCATGAGCATAGGAAATGAGGCTTAAAATAAAGGAGACTATTTCACCTTATTATAATTTCACAGAAAGCTATTTTATATGGACCAAACTGAACAGGTGGCTCTACTAACAAATCACCTAAACGTAGTACAACATTTAAATCCATCTCATAGATTTTGCTAGACAGTTTTCAAAGGAAAACAGCCACACCAGTCCCATAATAGGAGATATAGATAAATACATTTCCATAGACATGTATTTCACTGTAACTTACGAATTGTGATAGATTTGCAATCCTTTTTTTTTAATTTAGCATTTATGCAAAGGTGTTTTGTCTCCTAGAATATAAACAGAAGTCAGCACTCACTCGAATAGTTGCATTGCTCCATTTCACGTTTGACTCTTAGATGCTAAACCCTTCATAAATGTGACAGAGAACAAAAGCAAGCCCATGCCACTAAGTTCAGTTAAGTAATACATACTAGAGAATAATCCAACAAGTAACAGCCTTAAACCATTTCTAAGTAGGTCATAAAATATGTTCACATACAAAATTCAAATAGTTATGAAATCCCCATCATTTACTAAAAGATAGAATAAAAACTACACCAAATAAATAAATCAAAATATAGATTCTAAGGCCAAAACAGTCCATCTTCTCACCTCTTGTACAACAAAGACCATAGGATTTTATTCAGCATCTCCTAAAGCAAGTTTGATATTCCGGCATCTGCCAGCAAATTTTACTGCATTTATGTATTGTTGCCAACAATCTGCCAATTTCAGACCTGACCATGTCTGTACATACACTATCAAAAGGAGAAAAAGAAAAATATGTACTTCTAAACTGGTGTCTGTACTTGGAGACACTTCCATGGCTCTGTTCTGCAAATAGAGTTAGAAAAAAAGTTGTTCCATTCTCAATGAGCCACCATTCATATCTAAAAACTTTAACAAACTTCCAGATAAGGTAGACCTTTGTTCTATATGCCTACCTAATACTTGAATAATTCTCCACGTGCCCATAAAGATTCTGAATTTTTTCTCATTTTTGTGTCCCTTATTAACAACAGTGACAGAAGATTAACTTAAAATTCTGCAGAAACAAAATGAATTTTCAAGTGTCACAACTTTACTGAACCCTGTGTTTTTTCTTGCTGTAGGAAAATGTAAGAACTCTATCTGAAATGTAAACCAGATTTGAAAGAACAAACAACAACAAAAAGCTGGGTGAAGCTCTGAGATCACCTTTTAATTATTAAAAGCAAGAACTGGACCCTTACAGTATAAACATACAGAAATCTTCTAAATGAGAGTATTGCAAGGTATATGCAAATATTCCCACTAGAATAAAAACAAACATGAACTAAACACAAGCTGTTACACACTCTTTAATGAGGCACCACTCCTTAAATGCTATCGCTCAAGTCACATACTACTTCCCTAAACTGATCACTCCCAGTCAATGCCCAATCTTTTCGAAACGAGAAAAAGCTACTGGTAATGTCGTATTTCTTCTAAAGAAAAAAAAAATTAAAATAGAAATCAACCTTTTAAAGCAATGAAACAGATCTATCCAACTGCAAAATATGTTGGCAGATGTTACTTTATATATAAATATAAAATAATTAATACTAACAAGTATATACCACACATTAGCTATTAGATAGCATATAAAATTCTAGGTAACATAGATGTTTATTTTACAAATTTTAAAATTATTATATACACAAATATTAAAAAAAATTAAATAAAATGTGTGCACATTTACACACAGCATTCAGATATCTGCTAACAGGATTGGTGTCACCTGTGATCCAGGCCAGGAACAAGTGAAGTGTCTTCCATACAAGGGAAAGCAAGATGGATGATATTTAGAGGAAATAACACTCCACTCAGCTTATCAGCAGCAGAATGGGCAAAGAACAGTGGAAAAAGACTAAAGAAGAAGAAATAAAGAAAACAAGGCAACAGAACAGACTCTTAAGACCACAAATGAGAAGGCTGAAGGTACCCAAAGGTATCTACATGTCTCAACACAAGGAAATTTTCCACTTTGGCAGAAAAGGTTTGATCAAGAGATCAAACCACAAGAGACGACAAGACTGAAGGAGTGAAGCTGAGAATTCAGGAAACCTGACTCCAACCCCAAGGTGATCCAGTAGCATGGAAACACTATAAAGCCGTTTGCTATTTTCTCTAAGTTGTGCATCTCTTCTCATTTTTCTACAATGCAGTAAGTGATTTTAGAGAGTTTGCAACTGAGCATGAATTTATATTATTCTTTATATTACTGGGGCAATTTGGAGAGTTTAACACTGATCTTAGCAATTTGGTTAGCTGACTCATGCAGGCCCATTCCTGAGAGGGAGAAACAACCTGTCCCCAGCAAACAGATCTTTCATGCCAGAGCCAGAAACCTTACAGGAGTCTTGATGAGGCTCAGGGGAATTTGCAAGTACCTGGATTTCACATAGGTCCACAGAGCAATGACACGAGGGAACTGCGATGCAGGAGAATTGCTTTCCTTCAGTTCGATTTAAGAACAACAATTCTGCCACACATATTAGAGGCCAGGCTAATTGCAATGACTCTTTACAGCAATTCATATATTTCTCTAGCTGACTGTATTTGAATTAACTAATCCAGATTATTTGTATAAACACACATACACAGAAGTAACTGAAAAGATTTTTCTAGCATCATCTGAAAGAGAAATACAGGATGTCTAGATCTTAAAGCTACTACCCTATTTGTACATGATTTTTTTCTACCATTTCATTTTCACCTGAACCACCTTCATTATTGCAAGAGCTTAATGTTTTCCTAAGTGTGAAAATCCTTAAAAACAGTGAATCTGAAAAAATGCAAAAGTTAAAAACTATAAATCATATAAAACTCTAAATCTTCAGTTATCCTTTAACCTTTACGATGATCAACAAGTGTGGAGATAATTGTTAAAAGGCACTTAGTTTGGATCACCTGCATAAATTGTAAAGGTATTCAGTGCTCTCATGAAATGGGTATGTGTATTACCTCAGGATAATAAAAACTTTATAGACTATTGCTGTATGCCGACATGGGGGGGTTGGGGGGTGGGGTGTTTTTTGGTTTTGTTTTGGGGTTTTTTTTGTTGGTTGGGGGTTTGATTAATTTTTGTTTTATAGGTATACAGAGCTTTCCAGCTCTTTTCAGGTTTAGTAGTTAGTCTCAAGATTAATTTCAAAATGCTCCTTAAAGGCAATATAAAACTATAGTATCAAAATCCACTCAAAAAATTAGTATTTGACTTCTCAAATGGCAATTTGAAGTTGGAATCTGAATTACTTCATATGCAAATAAGATGCATTTTATATGGCATGGTAGCTTGTAAATGATAAAGGCATTTTTAATGAACCATTTTAAAGGATGTGGTTTTCTATTAGAAGAGGCTGCTTACTACAAGGGGTTTGCAATTATATTTCGGTGGTTGGATGCAGATCTTCCCACCAGCTAATTCTCACAGACCTCACTTCCTAGTCCTCAGGGTAATCACCAACCTGACCAGCCTGCACACGCCACAAGTAGCTATCCCAGAAACATTGTCAAGATGCCACCATGGAAATAAGACCAGACCAGGAGAGAAATGAGGCTCTTCTACCTGGCCCCTTCCACTCCACCTTCTTCCACTCCCCTGGAGGCAGCCCTCTAAACTGGATTGTAGCAAGCCTCTAATACCGTCCAGTTGCTGGGCAGCATTTGCTGCTGCAAGGCTGCTCTCCATCTCCTTTGGTAAAAAGCGGAGCAGATGGAAATTTCCTGTAGGCTGGTCTTGGCCCACAGACCACCGTTTGGACCATACGCCTCTACGAATAAGAGCAATCTATTCATTGCATCGAACTGACTGGCCCTACTGTCCTCTTTTACAACACAACCCTATCCAATCCCTTAACTCAGTGATAAAACAGAGCGCAGTGAGAGCACATTTCATCGCCTGTGCTTGGGCTAGGAACTAAGCCATGAAGGAAAATACGGCCATGTCACGCTAAGCAAAGAAACACATGAGTAACTCTGGCAAGCACCTAAGATAAGGCTCTTCTGAATGACTGAAGGTAATGTTATATTGATGTTATAATAAATTATTACCTACACACACAGACACAGAGTAAGCAGAACGAGCACCAGAAGCTATGCAACCATTCTCCTCAGAGTGGCAGCTGTATGTTCTCTGAAAACATTGGAAGACAAGAATAGGAAGGAATCCTTTTCACAATTAAAACTGGTATATGTAAACCTTGCTGTGTCCTGAAAGCTTCCAAATTTCATTTAGAGTGAAAGAAGCACCTCACCTGTTGTCCTGTCTTTTCACAGGACACAAAGGAGTTCTCACTTTCATTGGTCTTCCTTTGTCTCCCCTGCTAAATCACAGATAAAACCACGAGGGAGCTCAAGGCAGAACTGTCCTGATTTCTGTTCCCTTAGCTGTTGGATATATCTCGTTTTGAACATGGAGGCTGGTAAAACTGCTGTTGCTTTTAAAACTTCATTCAGAAAGAGGAGTCACGGTTCTGGTCATCGATGTAGCTCTTCAGGTTGCTCCAGTGCTGACAAAACAGGTTAGCCAGCTTTTCCTGAAGAAGGGAGAAACTTTGGTAGCACAGGATGAGATAGTCCTTTTAAGGACTATTAACTTTCTTGCATAAAGTCAAAAGATGGTCACAATGAATGTATGATATACTGCATAAGATCTGGAGTAAGTATTCTCCACTATTTACCTGACAGCTGAAGAGGAAACCTAGGAGCGGGAAGGGAAAAGTTCCGTATTACATTTAGGACATTTGTTGAGCTCTACCTAAAGGTTTCTTGCAGGGCTTTGCAAAATGCAGTGCCGCCTCTTCACATGAAGAAAAGCTTCTCTCCAAGACTGCCACAAGAGGAAAAGTTCCACTGTTGATTCCCATACGCAGCAAGTGCTACAGCTTCAGGAACCAAGCAGAGCTTCCCTGGAGAACCTCTTCTGGGAGAACTCCCTTTCCCTGGAAAGGTTCCTCACCGGCTCTTCCTAGCAAGCAGAGTACGTGGGGAATATTCAGTAGGTATTTGCTGCTCAAGTGCCTGATACCACCAGAGACAGAGAAGTGATGACAGGCCCCTTCTGGATGAAAAGTCAGGGCTCTCCTCAAAGGCCCCGAACAACCTAAAACATATCTGAACCAACCCGAGAGCGTACAGGAGCAGAAGAGGGACTCTCTCTTCTTCTGTACTCCTGCTTTTCTGCCATACTAAGTGCACGAGCAGTCAAAGGCAGGCTGGGTGAATTAACTCAGAAAAAAGCTGTCCAAAAAAGCTGAGCAATCAGTCCTCAAAAAATTAATGATAAAAGACTTTGAATAAAGCCAATTTGTAATGGAATGTAAGAAGGGAAGTCCCTAAAGAGAAAAGCTGTCTACCAGCTCTGCAGCAGGTTTTGCTGCCCCATGCAGTTTACCATGGCAAGAAGCCAACTTGGCAAGGCTCGCTCTTCTCCGAGGAGCCTGGCAGGGCGCCAGCCACACTCACAGGTCTCACTGCTGCTGCCAAGCTCGAGGGGCAACCAAAGAGCCTGTTTTGTGAATCTGCAGACCTGGTTATGACCGAGAATATTTGTGTTTTAAAATGCTCTTAAGCGAGTCGAGTTCCCTCTATTTATACAGCGACCGAACAGGCGAAACAGAATTCACCCAGCTAGGGAAAATGAGCCACTGATTGTTAATTATATGGCTATTTGCACTTTGACTGGAAGAGGAAGTAAGCTGTTTATAACTACTTCGTGCTTTACTCCTGCAACTGCATTGAAACCACATTTATGACAGCTGAAACTCTGCAATTTTATATAAATGTGGGCACTTCCTGTTTTTCAAGCAAGTCTTCAGCTGCTCGCCCTTACCTCACGGTAACATTGCTGGAACCAGAATGTATTAAATGTGCTCAGTTTTGAAGACCGGTCTGAAGATCTTACTTTACCAACTGCTTTTAAACGTGTAGATAAAATGCATATATTGGACCACTGCTGTCAGGCATCTCTATTTCCAGGACCCAGCCGTACTCCTTAGGCTTTAGGGAACACATATGTTTTCCACGTGTGCGTCCAAAACACCCAGCTGTCACCCGGGGTGTGCTCAAGTCCCCGGTGACATGGTCACGGTCACTCTGGGACGAGGAGGCATGCACGGCGCACTCCCCCGAGCAGGCAGGCTGCGCTCTGAATTACACACGCCAGCAGATCTATCTTTTCCCCACTCAATATGCAGTATTCCAAATAATTTGTAATAGCAGCTTTGTTATTTTGAGCAGTATTAATTCTTCACTGTGGCAAGTATACGTTCAATTTTATAGACACTGAGTATGGGGAGTAACACAGTCCTCCCGGCATAAATCAAAGAAAATCATTATTTAACTAGAAGATAATTTTAAAAATACCATTTAACAACTCTAATAAGCAGTATGTTTCCTGTGCCTTTTCTCTTACTCTGCTTATTTATGTTAATTGGATCTCAGAAACCAAACTTCTGCAACGAGTACAATTACATAAATCAGCACTCTGCTTTTCCATTGACAGTCATTTTCCTAAGAGATTACAGCAGGAAGACATCTACAGACTCATCGTATTGTTCATCTGAAAAGCAAATGCATATCCAGTAATTCCTGATGATAAAATGTGGTAATTCTTACTTACAAAAAAAATGCCACCCACATTTAATTTACAAAGGATTCCTCTTGATTTGTTTCTTGATACAGTGCTTGAGAGTCAAGTGCCCCCTACAAATGCAAGATACTTGCAGTCAAGATCACCAAAATCCTTAACACAGAGAAGTGTCAGCCTTTGTTTTGCTCTCTAAGACCACCACCTCTTATTTTTGACCACTAGATCCAATCCTGTAACTACGACAACTTGCCAGCCTGGCAGTGCTAACACAGCAAACAATTACAGACCTCTTAGTCTCAAATTAGAAGATTAACTAAAGATTCAGTTTAAAAGCCCTTATGCAAAAACCTCCAACTACAAGAAAACACTAAAGCTAAAATTTCAAATGCAATCACGCCTGATTTATTGAATTCTCTTCACTTAATTTTCAAAGTAAACACGGTATATGGTGTAACTTGTGCACTTCTTTAAAAGCACTTCCCTTGGTTGCCTCCTTCCTGCCTCAACTCAAGGCATGGTTTTGAAGCAGCAGACAAGCTAATTTGCAACTAGGAAGGGCTGGTCCTGCCATCCCTTTTTCCAGGTCATCTTCAGCCCGGACGTTTGTCCAACTCTGCAGTTAGCAAGTTCAAAGAGCTAAAGAGCCAGCCAAGTTGCCCAACCGAAAATGTGGTTAGCTGGCCACTGGTCTGGCTCCCCCGGCCAACTCACCCGCGAGCCACAGCAGCAGAGCGCTGGCGCGAGGGAGAAGGGGCAGCGCCTCAGCGGGGAGAGTGCCAGCCACGCTTCTGGGAGCCGTTAGACCAAGGTTAGCTGCAATGCCACCGCACTTGTGACGTCTCCCCAAAAACCGGCCCCACGTTCAGCCCCTCTCCTCCAAACAAGGGAGGACACAGAAAAACCCACTTCACAGGGTGCAGTCTAAAGCTGCGCACTTACCTCAAGAGCCACGCTGAGCTTCAAAGTCTCAACTCCTCTTTTGACTTTTTTTATGACCGAAGCCTGCTGTTTCTACATAGAAACACTCAAGCCAAGATCAGATCTTTGCAAACGTACCCCCAAAAGTAATGTGAGCATTTGTAATGCGGACGGGGGAGGGGGAAAAAGACTTAATGAAGGCAACCCAGATTAGCTAAATGATACATCATCGTGGAACAATTCTGCTGTTAAAGATCATGCAGATGTTACGATGGAGGCAAAGAAGGCCTTTCTTTAGCTACAGCACAGCTGCTGCGTACAACTTCAAAAAGACTTGGCACAGGACTTCAGCCACAAAACTTCCCCTTCATTTCATGCACGTCATCTGAAACTTCAGCGAGCTGCACCAAGGACAAAACTGACACAAGGGTTGTTTGGAACATCTTACCAACAGTGGGGAAGCTCCTTGTGCTGCCAGTGCTCACATGTACCTTCACAAAACGCGACTCTCTTCACCTCCATTCCTCCCCAAACCAGCAATCCCTCAAAAGCAATTGATATCCCCCACTGCTATCCCTCAAATTTATACTTGCATTATCCTCTGCTTTAAAGAAGACAACTGAACTACCACATAATTAATATATATTAAAGCTTCAAAAATACCCATAATAAAAAGTAAAGGAAATTATCTGTGAAAGTAACATTAGAAAGTATTATCAACTTCCATTCACATCCTTCATTACCTATACACTGAGCTACTCTGAACAGTCAAGACACCCAGACCACAAAGCTGAAGTAGCTTACAATCACATTGAATGTGAATGTTTAATGCCGGTCTTGTATTTTCCACATCATATATGAACTACAAGGAAAATATATATTCACTGCCCACATTCAAAGTTCAGCTTTTCCCTTTAAACATATCCAAATATTACGACTAGTTACATGTAGTACACAAGAAGAACTCACACTGATTTTATATATTTAACGGTACAGCACATCAGACAATTAGATCTGCATACTAACATTTCACTTACTTTTTATTTCCTTTCAGTGACTATATTGATATTAGAAGTACTGAGAAACCTAAGCTACATTAACATATGTGTATGTGTATTAGAGCACTCCTGATGCATGGGAGAAGATTCCTAGAAACTGTTCTTAATTTCTCCCTTTTTCTGCTTTTATTAATTCATATGACATCAGCTCATTGACTCTTATGACATTCTTAGCTTCTACCATGTGAAGCCATAAACTGATTTGTCACCTACAATATGCCTCCCACAACTGTGAAGTTGCAGACAAAGATAATTCATCCAAACAAGAAAACAGCAGTAAGAGCAACTAGATTTCTGTTAACATCCAAACTTTGTCAGTAAAAACAGTAGGAAAAAATGCAGAAACAAGGAAGTACAAACAGAAGTGCACCAGGAGAGATTTTTTTAAAAAATTACTCAATTACTTCATTACTAAGAACTTGCTAAAAAAATGGAAAACCGTGACTTAAAAGAATTAGTAATGTTGATCAAAAATAGTGAAGAAAACTCATAAAAGCAAAGGTAAAGCTTGATATACTAGAAATATTAACCACAGTATTACTGTATTCATGAAAACATAACACTTAAAAATGACCTACTTTAATAATAGTTAAAAAAATGAAAGAATATGGGCATTAACCCCCCGAACTTTACTGGTTTTATAAAACACCATCTACTTCTCAGAATTAGTAACAGACTCATGAAACTGAACCAATTTGTTCAACAGATGTTTCAGTTAACCCAAAGGAATTTTACTTTTTTGTTGTAGAAATGGAGCGCGCTGAATAAAATTCCACTATTATTAGCAGCTTTCAAAATATATTAGCTCAAAATTAGCTTTCATTTCCATTCTTTCTTTCTTTCACATAGCAGAAAACATTTTCCATACCGGATTAGACGTGCCACCAAAACAAAGCAAGCACGCTGATAATAAAACAAGTCACCCTCTTCCCTCCCCGCCCCCCCGTTTTATGGGATACGCAGGAACGGCAGAGTTTTTATTTTTCTTGGCGTTCCTCTCTCCGCATTAGCCGATAATCTTCCCCGCGTCGCTCTGCCAGCGCGCTGCCCCGCAGGCCCACAACACCCCTGCTGTTCCCAGTCCCGTGCTGTTCTCCAGCCGGCTCCACGAATCCCGCGATCCTTTCGCAATACGTGCTATTGCATCAGTCTAATTGCAACACCATTTGCAATGCTCTAGGTAAAGCAAATAATTTCATTTTTAACTTCTGCTCATAAAATGCAGATTGCTTCTCTTCCCTTCCCGCCCCCCCCCTTTTTTTTTGTTTATAGATTTAAAGATTTGAAGAACTGACTCGCGCTGCGCAGCAGCAGTCAAACAAAAATACCTCGGCTTTTCTTAGAAAGCAGCACTTAAAAATATTGCTCGGTGCCTAAAGCATTACTGCAGCCTTTCATGGAGCCATATGTAGTAGATCCCCCATGAGCAGGCTGGAAGGGGAACGTGCATTCTTACTCTGTGTTTTCAATATAATATTTAGCCATTATCAAAGCTTCATAGCTTTTACTGTGTGTCTCTCCTGCAACAGAAAGTAACAGCTTATCTGGCAAACGCACTCACTACGTTTCTAGGCACTGAAGACACGCTCTTGGTTAATTCATAAAACCTGATCTAACGTTAGATATTTTGCATTCAGGTTAGCCAAGTTAAAACAATATTTAGCTTAACCATGCCTTGGCCAGAAAATTCTCTGTTATCTACTGATTACAACAGCGTTGTAGCTAGCTATGGACATCACACTGGGAAAATACAAACCCTGAGCCTGAAGAAATGCAGATGAAATTCTGACCTCAAGCCATGCTGATAGTGGGCATTACAAACACTGTCTACTTTGTATCTGATACAATAACCAGGCACAAGAGGCATGTGCCTGCAACGAATGATGCATTTACGTGTCGTTTTGGTTTTATGTACGTATATTATCTGAGTTGACACCACTAAAAAATGCTGTGTTTCTTGTACCCCGAAGCATATTACGCGACACATCTACACTAAAACCAACCTGCAGAGGCAGGCACTCTCAGGAGGAAATGTCAGAGGTAAGTTTTAAAGAAAGCTAAACTCTGCCTTTGTTTTCTTCTGTGGCATGGCACACACCGCAGTTATGTCATACCATTTCCACAGCACCTCTGCTTCATTCAGCGTACAGAATTACCACTAATCACACAGTAATCTGTTTTACTCTTCATATTTGGCGTATGGTCTGATACCTTATTTACTGCGTGCTACTCAGATTTTTTTTTGGAAGACAGAACAAGTAATTTCTTTGTGAATTCAAGGGTGCAGCTGAGTGCTTCATCAACATAATGGTTAGTCCTACTGTTACTCTTTTACTCCTAACTTAGAATAACCGTGTTATTCCTAGCTTCCTAACTAAAGCGGTGACAGCTTTAAGGTCAAAATGATTTCCCAATTCTGAAGATAGCTTTGTCTCCAGCTTGGCATAACTCAGACCTAATTTTTTCACAGCACTTAGCATTACATTGTGCTTTATATAGCACTTTCAAACCTCAACCCCCACTGCCTCACTCGCAGTTATCAGTGCTCAGCACTTTTCCAAATCAGATCCAAAGATCTCAAGTCATCCGCAAGACAGCAAGACACGTGGAGTCAGCAAAGACCTGAGAAAAGCCAGGATCGAGCAACTTACCTAGCATCACCTAGGAAGTCTGCAGCACAGCCAGGAAGGAAGTCCTGTTCCCCAGGGCAGCATGCAGCTGCGCAGAGCATCAGAACGGCCTCTGCCTCCCTGCGATCCCCTGCCTCTCCTGCCACGCACGTCCCGACTTCTGCTGGAAGTGAGGCAGGGGTACTACAGAGAACAGCCTCCTGCACCGCATCAACCAGATTCATTCCCGGAGCAGGTCCATCCTGTGCACGGAACGAAGCAGGGGTCCTGTGGAAAAAACAGCACATCAGCACACACGGCTGAATACCGGTAAATCGTGAGGCTTCCTCAGGAGGGGCCAAATGAAAGAGCTTTGCAAAGACAAGCTCGGTTTTGACATTCCTTCATTTGGACACTGCCACACTGCAAAAATGTTCGCATTCACCCCTTCTGGAAAAAAGAAATTGAAACAATACGCTTTGTCTGATGGGGTCACGCTGGCACCTACAAAAAACAGCAATGGGGTCCAAATCTTTAGATTTTGTGCTGTGCAGCTCTTGTGGCAAAGGAGTAAACTGATTGCAAACCCAAACCAGTGCTCTGCATGGGGACTAGCCACAGATGATGGTTAAAAACATATTCTCAAGGAGCTTCTACTGAAATCAAAGAGTGTTTATTTATATTCAAAGACCTCTGTAGAAAAGGGCCTTCCAGAACAAACTCCTCTGTTTTCCTCAAGCCATATCCTCTGGCCCATGGTGATTCAAGCTCCAGCCCTCCTTCATTCCTACCTTCACTGCCCTTGCCAAGTCTCTCCTCACTCCCAAGTCTCTCCTCACTCCCACTCCCCAAGGCTTTTCCTCTTTCCTGGCTCAGTCCCTTCCAGGCTTGGCTGGCAGTGCCACTCTTAACCCTGGATTCCCCCTTCTTCATTCCCCAACACACCGTCGTATTAACTTCCACCCTGTGTCTGTCTCCCCTGTTCACAATCTACAGTATTTTGGGGCTGGGACCTCACCAGGGCCAGTGGCCCACAGGTCCGCTTCTGGCTCTCAGGCACTGGGGTATACAAGGCATCGGTTTCATCTGCCATCTCAGCCTCCCCCTCCCTCTCCAGGCCATACAGCTCTCACATGCTCAAGACGGCCTGCAAGAACTGTGATTTCTTTAAAAGGTTAGAGTTTGGTTAGATCTGAGATTTTTGCAGTGCTGACAAAGGCAAAGCCGTGACTCATAAGCCGCTCTTCTTCCCCAGTGCCTGTTACCAGCGCTTCCCACACTGCCATCTAACTCCTAGTCTCTGCTTCAAAGGGAGGGACACTCAGCATTTTTTAAGAAACTTTGCTTTTTTTCTTTTCTTTTAAGAAAATCTACAATCAGAAATTACTTTTTCCACACATTCTTACAGATAAATAATTCTGGCAGGGAAAAAAAAAAAAATTATGCTAGAGGCAACTCCCTACCCCCAAAGGCTAATGTTTTACAAAGTTATAAAAAACTCCAGCCAGCATCCCATACTGGGAAGCACCAGGCAGCCTTCCTTACTGCAATTCCTGGCACTCCCCTTTTGGCCCATAATTGCTTAAGTCATTCACCTTGCTGAAACGAGAACTGTGCAAATATTAACGCCTGAGACCAGCGGTCAAACTGAGGAGCAGCGGCTGTGGATGGACAGTGTGGACGGCCAGCGCCATGCAAGCTGCCTTGGTCTTCCCCACTGGTTTTGTTGGACGCCCACCAGCCCTGTTCTAACGGCGGCGTCAGACAACAGCACGCAGCCCAGCTGGCGTTTCTTCAGATGCCACCGTTTTCATCCTAGAGGCAGCAATGCTTGCCTGAAAAGCTACAGCTGCTCACAAAATACTTCTAGGCCACGAAAACCCAAAGTCAAACGGGTTAGCTTCAGTCCCGATGAAGGTCACACACAGCTAACAGAGATAATCCCATTTTACTTCACATCTGCACTGAATTAGGAGCAGTCGTGTATCAGTTAGAAAGAGGACGGGTAACTTTGTACAATACTACTGCTTGTGATAATCTGCCCCTGCCTGGAGAGGAAATAACCTTCTTGCACGAAAGTCTGGGAAACTTTTTCTTTCTTTTTCTCTATTTAGCCGTTATTTATCTCAGCGTGAAAAACAAATGCGGCACACCATCAAGTAATATACAGGAAGAGGAAAACCTCTCAAAACAGACAAAACGTTCTTTAAGAGCAAAATCCAAATTACAAGATTTTTTTTTTTTTTTTTTTTTTTTTTTTTTACGGAGCTCTTAATAGCAACCAGGACAACAATTTCTTGATGGTTCTTGTAAATACTTCTGTACAAACATGGTCCAGAAGAGCAGACCAAGAAAAGAGAAAAAAGTGCTCATGGATGGATGTGAATTATATCATGGATTAAATGCACTACAACATTTATTTTTCCATAAGAGATAATTATTTCCAAGGAATGACTAACTATTCCTGTGGGACTGTATTTAGTCTAGAGGCATCTCACATACGTAATTTTCAAAAAACACATCGACTGTGGCAAAAAAAGTATGCCCCACATGCACACTCCTAGAACATCCATGTTTGTTGCATGTACGAAAATAAACTGAGAAGCTTCAACATGACTGTGTAAAACATAATGAAGCATTAAAAGCACATTTGTATTTTCAAAAATGACTAATAAATAATTTTATTATATCTTGAATTCAATTTAAGTAATGAAACCGGCTATCAAGCATCTGTAATAGCTAGGTTATCTTTCTTAAGGCCAGAATAATTATATGATCAGTAGCTATAGTTAAGACTAAAAATATAATTAGGTCGAATGAAACTTCAGAACTTCAATGTACAATCATGGAAACTACATGAGACTTCTTCCTTAAAAAAGACAGCAGAATTTCATGCAGTATTTAATTTGGCAGAGTATAACGTATTTGCTGGCAGCAAAGGACTTTTTTCAATGAAGAAGGAGGAAAAGAAAGTATTTCCATTCATACATCATTGCCCAACTGATTAGAAGTATCAGGCACTGGTAGTTGTCTCTCAGCTGTAAGCAACTGTAGTAGATTCAGTTCCTACAGATGACTATATAGTATTCCTAAAAACTCATCTGAAATCCAGCAGACCTTCAAAAATGCTATCTGTTTCTTTTAATATAAACTAACCTATTTATTTTGTCATCAAAATCAATATTTATGAGCTAAAACACTACATCAAGTAGAAAAGCTTTAATGTAAAACAAATCATAAAACACTGATAATAGAAATGCTTGAAAAGGCTCTAGGACTGCATGTATTTATATAAGAGTTGTGAATATATCAACACTCGGTTATATACATCAGGAAAAAGGTGAGGCTCAGCACAGTGAACTAATCATCAAAAAGACTAATCTTCCTTAGGACAAATGTATTCTTACAAGGACTTAAGCCAGCTGGCTAAAGTGTATTGCACATCTTACCCAACAGCAAAGATTCATTCATCCAAGACCATTAATTCATTGTAAGGTAAGATTCCCTTTTTCTTAAGTAGTTTCCAGCATTTTTGAAGTACACGCTATTCCCTGAAAACCTTCAGCAGCTTTTTGTTACTAATACAATTATCACAAAAGCCACACTACAATGCTAATAGCGTATTTGCTATGACCAATGTACTGGCATCGTTTGATGAGGAATTCTTTTCTACAGGGTAAAATTAATTCTGTTATTAAATTTGTTTAGGGAAGTTTTTCTTTAAATCATCATAAGGAACATAATTTCCTACAATACTAGAACTTTCAATCATCAAAAATCTCCAAATCATGCTTCCCTTTTTAATTTCAACAAGTATCTCAAAGAATTGTAATATCCTATAGAACTGCTGCTACACTAGCATCAACACAAAAACTACTTCATGCATTGATCAACATGTATAGTGCAATTTACTCTTTTATTTCAATCTGTTCAAATAACATGACACAATGGCTCAGTATTCAGCATTATGGTTCTTATGCAAATAAACAGACTCCCACATTAAGGTTACTGCTCCACAATACATTGCACACAGCTGCTCACAGCTTGTCCTCGCACTGAAAAGTAGATTAAAATGGAATAGCAACCTTATACCTGTATTCCATTGATTTTATTGACTTATGGCGTATTATGAAGAAAAAAATTAAAATAAATCTGAGTTCCAATACTGACAACAGCACCTAAAACTTGCCACTGATGTGGCACAGTATCCTTAATTTTGTGGCTCATTGTTATACGAGAAGAAGCCTGTGTCTTAGAAGCCAAGTCTGACACAAGAAACACCCACAACACCAACCCTCTACTGCTAACCCCATCCCCAGCACCATCACGAGATCAAGAGAATTTAGCTTCAGTTCAACATTTTAAGGTCAAATGCCTCTTCCATTCTTTACCAAGCATTTAGGGAATCACTGGGTGAGTCAAAGTATCATAGCTTTATGGACATCAACTCATGTCCCCCATTCACTTTCTTACGATCTACAGCAATTTCCAGCACCTCAAGCACTGTTCTAACTGACTAAAGGTTTTAGTTGGTCATTTAATAAGCGCTTATTTTAGACCAAAGTTTAAGCTCACCTCACTTCATGTACTCTACAAGAGAAGTTGGTTTTCTTAGTCTATGAATGACAGTGCCAAAAATAGCTACAGAGCACATTTTAAAGGTTATATAGTAGTAAGTTATGCGTATGGTATCAGCTGAAATAAATCCACTTATAGTCTACTATGTTTTCAAAATAATGCACTCAAGTCTCAAGATCTGTTAAAAATTGGAAGTTTATACTTATGCGTGATTTTACTTATTTTTTATTAAAGCCAAGAGTTATAAAAGCAAAACTGTGCAACAGCACAGCTGTAAGGGTATCTTGCATAGAAAGCTAACAGAAGGCACTTAGATTAAATGAAATACACCCATAGTATTCTCTGGCCACTGAACTGGCTCTTAGGACATATCTCAGAATGAAGACGACTCCTGGCACACATTTGGCAGTACTGTAGCAGAAGTTTAAAGTTATCCCACTCTTATTATCATGGCTTAGAACAGGAATACACTGTCTCCATTTATTTTTGTGACCAAAACCCCCTTTTTGCTACAGGCTTTTATGACCATTTTTAAACTATGCTTTAGTTTTCACCTAGGTAACTTCCATAAATTCAAAAACACATGATGAAATTCATACATTTGCCAAAGACACAAGAAAGTTCTCCATAGAGCAGGGAATAAAAAATAGGAGAACCGAGAAATTTTATTGCTCCTGAAGATACAAAAATGCACGTCACACACAGGCTCCTTAATGAAACAATGATCATCAAACTCTATTTGGCAATGTTTGTGCCTAATTGGTGAGTTTCTTTGAATAAAATGTCCTTTTTTACACCATCTTACTATTCCAGTAGTGCGCTTATCTCCAGAAATTGTAGGGTTTGAGCCTGAAACCCATGATGTGAAGGACCAGAGACTATTTTCTAATAGATACTCTTTGAGCAAATGTGGTTTTGGTGCCTCAACGAGCAACTCACTATGGAATCCAGATGAAGAAAAAACTTCTTTATCACATAATCTCCCCAAACATTAAATGGTTTTGATACTTGCCACTGCCAGTGGCAGTTACAACACAGAAAGAATTATTATGATGCGTGGCGTTCCTCAGGGGCCGGTACTGGGACTGATACTATTTAACATCTTTGTTGGCAAGGTGGACAGTGGGACCGAGTGCACCCTCAGCAAGTTGCTGATGACACCAAGCTGTGTGGCATGGTTCACACAATGGAGGGAAGGGCTGCCATCCAGAGGGACCTGGACAGGCTTGCGAAGCGGGATGGTGCCAACCTCATGAAGTTCGACAAGGCCAAGTGCAAGGTCCTGCACCTGGATCAGGACAATCCCAAGCACAAATCAGGCTGGACGGAGAATGGATTGAGAGCAACTCTGAGGAGAAGGACTTGGGGGTGTTGGTAGATGAGAAGCTCAACATGAGCCAGCAATGTGCGCTTCCAGCCCAGAAGGCCAACTGTATTCTGGGCTTCATCAAAAGAAGCATGGCCAGCAGGTCAAGGGAAGGGATTCTGCCCCTTTACTCTGCTCTCAGGAGACTCCACCTGTAATACTGTGTCCAGCTCTGGAGCCCCCAGCATAAGGAGGACACGGACCTGCTGGAGCAAGTCGAGAGGAAGTCACAAAGGTGATAAGAGGGCTGGAGCACCTCTGCTATGAGGACAGGCTGAGAGAGTTGGGGTTGTTCAGCCTGGAGAAGGCTCTGGGGAGACCTTATAACAGCCTTCCAGTACTTAAGCGGGGACTACAAGAAATCTGGAGAGGGACTTTTTACAAGGGCCTATAGTGACAGGCTGAGGGGTAATGATTTTAAACTGAAAGAGGGTAGATTTATATTAGATATTAGGAAGAAATTCTTTACTGTGAGGGTGGTGAGGCACTGGAACAGGTTTCCCAGAGAAATTGTGGCTGCCCCATCCCCGGAAGTGTTCAAGGCCAGGCTGGATGGGGCTTTGAATAAGTGGGAGGTGTCCCCGCCCATGGCAGGGGGGTTGGAACTAGATGATCTCCAAGGTCCCTTCCAATTCAAACCATTCTATGATTTTATATTAATCCCATGAATTTGAGTCGAAAAGAATGTACAGCATTTAAATACAAGTTTAAAATGAGGTAATTCCACTCGTGGAAAAATCAGGTAGCATATACTGTGCATATGTATTTATACAGATATACACACGTGTATATATAAAATTTAAAATCATATATAATGCATATAATTTCCAATGCTGGTTAAAAAAACTGCCCCCAAAATGCTACTCAGTTCTTCTAAAAATCAAAACAGCTCCAATTTTATGACTAAATTTGATGACTCATTTTCTACTTTGGTTCCAGGATCCGTCTGTAGACACCCCCAAAAATGAGGAAACTGCTTTTGCTCCTGCTGAACACAAATGGAGTAAATTGCATCTCTCACAAGAGAGAAAATATTTTAATTGTTTCAAGTGTTCCTGAAGTGCAAGTCAAAGCAAATGGAAAAGCTGCTGTATCTACAGCTCAGTGCAACTGCAGCCTGCAACTTTCACCAAGTTAAAGTAATGCTCTTATGCAAGGTAGGGTGCAAAGAAATTCTGACTACATGTAAGTTAAAAGAGGTAAAGAGAGCTTCACATTTTGCTACGACTGTCGGTCACACTCATCGCACCTCTTCAGTGCTCCCTGAACACCCCAATGCCACATTTCCATCCTCCTCTACTGCAGACTATTTCACAGACCACCTCATCTGCTCCTTGAGTCACATGAGCGCTAGTCCTCCCTTCAGCCACTTTTTGGGAAGCTAAGGACCTTTTATATGTTTGCTACCTGACTGGTTTCTAACCAGGCAGGCCAGTTTTACTGCCGTCTTAATGACTGCAACCCAGACAACTGAATTTTCCAGTTTTCTGAGTAGCTGCTCCACCAGGGGATGTGTGGAAACCGGCGCACACACCTGGCCATGGCCCTGCAGACTCCTACCTCTTCCCCACATCTGTGCCTGTGTCCTTGGCGTCGCTGGTACCATTGCACACACGCAGGGCATCTGAGCATACAAACCAATCATCTTTAGATGCATTTTTTTGTAATAACCAGCCAGCTGGCATGCCTAACCCTCTATTTTTCTCCCCTCACATATCAGCAGGACAGTTAGCCTCCCATTCCTACCAATAGCTTCCAAAAGGTTTTTTGTAAATCATTCTTTGGTAGCACCAGGGCTTCCCACCTCACGTTTCTTCTACCTCCTCTTTCACCCCACTTCCCTCCCATGCACCCCACATCCTCATTCCCATCTATCTCCCTTCTGTTCAGTGGGTAGGTCTTTTAGAGTGCCAACTTTTTGACCTGCACTAGGAGGATGGGCAGAGAGAGAGCTGGGGATATTATGCTGGAAGGTGTTAACGGCCACCATCAAATGGTTCTTTGATCTCCAGACAATTACAGAGCTGGGCCTGCTAACCAGATGCAAGGGGCTCCCTCTTTCCCCACTTTCCTCCTTCTGCTTCCCAGACGGACAGAAATGCCATCAACTTGAGCGCAAGGCCCTATAAACCAATTATAGGTTTATTTTTAATTTAAAAAGAAGAAAAGGACTATTTTGCTTTCATAGGAGATGTCAGAAACAGTTTGCAAACCAACAGTTTAACTCTGAAAGAGACTCTTGTAACAACTCCTGTCTGCTGAAGAGCTGTCTGAAAATATACAGTTTCATTGCTGAAGTTTAACAACACAAAGTTTCTCAAAAGTTATCACAATCATAAATAAAAAGGAGAAATTTTTAAAGAGCTTCCAATAGTAGACAAAAAGCATATGAGATTGTTTTTAGTGCTTTCTACTAATTAGTACTGTTTTTATTATACAGAGCAAGAAAATTACAATTTTTTTCCTAAACTGGCAGTGAACAGCCAATTCAGTAAGCTGCGTTTTTGTTTTCTGTGACAGGGCAGTGGAAAAATCTCTTTCATTTATTAGGTCTACAGAGACCAAAACTGGCCAGGTGTCAAACCTGCTTTGTAAAAGCTCAGATCCATTCAGCCATGTGTAGATTCCATAATTCCTTACAACCTGTTATCAGTATCAACTTCCCAAAAGACAAACCTTTGGTGTCTTCCGACAAGGGTTACTGCAACCCTTTATAAAAGGGAGCAAAAACCTGAACTGACAGTGCACCACAGAAAGAAAAAAAAAACCAAAACCCACTAACATCCTAATGGCAGTGCCAAATTAAATTCTTATTAAAATCTAAGGTCTCCTTTATTTATTCTTTTTGCTAGATGAGCTTTGCATAAAGATATAAACCGAGATCTCCTACAATGGTGGATAAGCCAGCTGGATAACTATTTACATTTTAATAACTGCTCCAAGCCCCACTGCGTGCACCTATGCTACTTAAAGCACCAGTTTCATCATCTCACTCATGATTGCAGGGGAGGCAGAACTTGTCATGGGGACAAACAGCACAAGGCCTTGAGCTGAAAGGGTGCTGCTGGCAACCTGAGGCAGAGAAATTAACTTTTCTTTAGAAGGATGGGGCTTTCAGGAAGGAAAACTACTAAGGTGGAGTGATCGACTTGCTTTTAGCTACAACCAGGACAGACTCCTAGATGGCTTTAATAAAACGATTAAAATGTGCTGCCTTGTTAAAAAGGTGCTTCGCACATCTAATCAGCTGCACCCTGTATTACATCCAGGGAGAAATATAAAGCTTCAATTTTCAGCAAACACACCCCAACATTACATTCTTGTATTTTCCATAGCAGAAACTTACATTTTCTATAGTGGAAGTTTATTAGTAATAGCACCTGCAACACTTTTTTAATCTCAGACTTTAAAACTGAAAGGGCTAATTAATCATTCTATTCAACTGAAATATTCTTGCCATGCTAAAACTGCTCTGTCTATACTGTCAGCATTTTCTTGAATTGTCCCACTTTTTTTAGCAGTGGATTCTATTGCATTCTTTAAGATAAAAAGCTGCAAGCTAACTCACAAGTGTTTCCCACGTTATTAAGGATTGTAAATAATTATTTTACCGTTAGAACAAGTAATTCTCGTGAAACATTCCGTATGCTTCACATAAGCTAAGAGTCTGTTCTCCTCAGTCAGTACTAGGTTGGTAATGCTGCAGACTTGCATCTAATGTAAACACAAACATCAGCAGCCTTAATAACACCCTTCCATGCGAGTTACATCTATTTATCAATACAGAGAAACATGCAAAGAGGCATGTGATTTTTCTTCAAAGTTTAATAAAATCTGCAGGGTCTTCAGGTCTCCTGAAAGTACGTGTGATTTTTATCACCATTGCATAAACAGACCTCTTTAATACTCCTCACCACGCAGTCTGCAGATCACAGGAGCGCAGAGACGCTGAAAACTTAAGTTTTATTTGCACAAGAGCGCAGGGAATGTTACACAGCACCATTTCTCATATGGAGAAGGAGCGAATCCGTACTCCCCGCACACAGATTCGCCACAATTCAAACTTCAGCCATAATTTGCTGATAGCTTGAGGGTAAGGCATAAAAATTTTAGAAGTAAACAAACCCAGCATTCATAAATACAAGGTAGAAACTATTTAGCACCGTTTTGGGAGTACCACGTACAAATGGGTCTCATCCACTTTTTAGAAATCTGCAGCACAACATTACAACTCTCCTAATCTTTGTCCCTCGCTTGAAGCAAAACAGCTTTGTGTTGCCTCTAAAAATAGGGAGGGAGAAGTGGGGGATGGGAAGGGGAGAGAATAAGAGGATAAGTGGGAGCGTGAACTGATACACCACACTGGCATGAATTTATAAAAAGATCAGTGAATTGTAGTCTTGGACCATGGCTTTCCTAACAAAGTCAGGCACATTCTCAATTATCAAATAAAAAAGGTCATCCTGTACTTTTTATTTTGTACATGCACATGCAAAGGAAAAAAGGAAAAGTTTTGTTTCATCGGTTACCAAAACCATCATTCTGCAGTCAACACTTGTAATGAAATACAGGCCAAAGGATTACTCAGAGCAGATTCATGGAAAAACAAAGGAAATCTGTGTGCAAATACAAGCCTATCACAGTAACTAAACCCAAGAATGAATCCTGCTCGAGTACCTCCAGATAGTGTCCTACAAGGCTCCCTGCAACGGCCTCCACAACTCACTCCACCTCCACAGCAAGTAGCTACTGCCCTGAAGAAGACAAATGATGCTAATGTCATCATTAAAGCACTAACTCAAGTATTCTAAATAGCAAATGTGTCAGAAATATAGTCCACATGTCTTAAAAAAATCTTAAGAAGATTCTGATCTTTTTTTTTTAGGGAAGAAGCAGACAGAGACATGGCAGGGAAGCTACAGGGGAGGCTATTGAGCTATAGGGAAGACTGGGGCAGAGCTACTGCCCAGCTGGGAAGACAAGTTATTTGAAAGCGATGGCGTTACAAATAAGCAAAGTGGAGTGATCGTGCTTGTCGCAGGAAGACTGGGCTGTTGCAATGAGCCAGGGGCTGGCCGACGGACGGGCATGAGCGCGGAGCGGCACCACCCGGCATGGCAGGCCTGGCCCCAGAGGGGCGGAAGCGGCAACGTAAGCCTTCCCATGGCTTAACACTGGGCCAATCTCAGATGGGGCTTTGCGTGAGTAAATATGACTCTAGGAGTTTTTCTCAGAGGGTTATTTTTAAATACCTGACCATATGAGCTTCCTTGGAATAGGAAAAAAGGGGAGGCAAAACTAAGCAGTCATTACATATATGTTTAAATATAACATTAAAAAAACCCACAAGGTATTTAAACTGACTAGAAACGTTCACTTTCATTTTAATTTTAAAGTTGGCAACGGACCTGGACCAAAAAAAGGTTATATTCTGACCAAGATGCAGCAGCGTGGGGTTTCTAAAACCAGTCTTTAAAATAGTTCAGAAGAAGGGAAAAAAATTTTTGCTGAAGATCTCTCACTTAGAAAAGTAGCAATTTGGGTTTTAGTCGTTATTCAGAAATGCGCTAAAGTCACTCAGAGCTAGAAGAGAAAGCTCAAGTAGCAAAGGCAACAGCAGTAAGTTCACAACAGGAGCGTGCGGCTGTACAGAGTTCAGTTAACAGCAGCAACATCAACAAATAAGGTCAGGAGGTTTGACCCAGAGTTTTCTCAATACTACTTTCCCTGCAAGAAGCATCAGCACTAATGCCAAAAAGGCACTTGGAAGTCTTTATCTGCTTCTGTTTCAAAAATATAGACATAAACACATCTAGGTCTATGTAAATCATCTCAAAAGATGCTCAGAGAACACATGGTCACAAGCATCGAGCGTTATAAAGAGAAAAGGCTGAGACCCAGAAAGAAGACACATCTAACAGCACACTTTAGGAAAACTGATACTGTTTGACTGCTGGGAATCCAAGAACTGTATTTTTTCCGCAGTACCTGTTAATGTATTTAGAATCAAATTCCGTAATGCTACCTGAAACCACAAAGCAAGCACCTGCTTGAAAACATGCTTTCCATGTAGAAGAACCATATTTTTGCTTATAGAGAAAAGTATTTGTATATCAAGTATAATCTCAAGTCAACTGTCCCCTTCTGTTTACTTGGGACTTTTTTTGGCTGTCACTATCAATAATGCATGCAAAAATTTGCATAGCTCTGACATAGTGCTGGTTAATTATCCATTTGCTGAAGTTCTTCCGAGCAAAATTATTTTGTCAAACAAAATTGCCTTTTTAATAGACTGTTTTAACAACGGATCAGCAAAATTTTTATAATGGAACAGCAAAATTTACCTATTAAAATTACATTATATGATCTCACTATATGACAGTGTTAGCCATTGAAAGAACGGCACTTCTTCCAGCGTGCTCATTACCTTTCATGGTTACTGTAATCGCTTACTACTCCCTCATCTTCTCTTCGCTTTCTAACTTTGTACTTTTACATCATTAGAAGAAACTGATTTTTTGGTTTCAAGAAATATACACTCACCCTGCATCTTAGTGTGGAAAACACAGAGATACTAAGCCTTCTTTCAAGTAATAACCCCCTAAACCCAAACCAAACCAACTCCCCCTCCCACCAAACCCACCAACAGAAAAAAACCAGCAGAAAGACCCAACCCCAAGTCATAGGAGTTAATGCTTACACGTTTACTCATTTTAATGTTTAGATATTCAATATGTTTTAATTTACTCTGTGTACATCTGGATTTCTGGAACTGCAGAGCTTCCCTTCACGTGGCAGAACGCAAAAAACATTCTGCACTATCTGTCCCAGACTGCTTTCCTTTCTGCTACGTACACACCATGTATTTGAGATGATCTGATAACTCACTTCTGGTTGTGCACAAGTACTGCAGCTAATGAAGTTTTTGGTTGTTTATTAGAGGGTGGAGGAAGATGTACATCAACTTTTAACCAAACTCTGTGATGCTGTATGAATCTTTCCTACAGTGGCTGTTCTTAAACATTCGTTTCGGTTCCAAAGCAGCAATTTTCTTTCTGAGCTTATAGGATTTCTCTCAAAGTACACAACTTTTAGGAAAAAAAACCAAGAAAAAGAGCATAAGCATTCACACCACATGTATCACGTGTGCCCTAATCATCCAGAGACAGAACATACCCCTCCATTACATACACTTCTGAGTATCAGCAAGCACTGTACTTACTCTTATTTGGAATACCCCTGCGGGTCCTAGCTGTGTCCCAGAGCCCTTCATCTCAAGCAGCGCATTTTGGGATCCCTCACCCCAAAAAGCTGACAAAAGGCTGAAAGGCAATGAACTGAGACTGACAGGGGAATGACATGAAACATCTAATATTTACAAGAGAAGATTCGGAGTTCCAACCATAAATTAGCTTTCTTCAGAGTTGTTTTATCCCTTGGTATTTATAACCAGTTACCAGATAATAGGTAATTTGGCGTGAGTGCAACTGAGTATCTGCAGGAGACTAAAGCCATTAAAACCATCTGCAGACAGCAAGTGGAAGTAAGTGATCACAGGGCTACTTCTTTCTGGTATTACCTTTGTAACTTGAAGAGACACCGCTTCCTTTCCATCCGTATAAAAACTTTTCAATGTTCAACAGAGTTAAGTTATAAAACCACGACAGGAAAAAGTATGAAAAAACCCTCACAAAATCCCTTAACACCATCAAAAACAGGTTTCACATGACAATAATGGTTAGCCTCATTCACTTTGTTTCCATGTTAATGTACCCAAAAAAACCCCAAATAAATAGAGCACAAGAGTAGAAAAATCAAGCTCTTGAGTTAGGATCTAACTTTGCTTGCCTGAGCAAATCAGTCTCCTCACATGGATGAATTATAACGCATTTAATCACACACACACACTCTTTTCCAACTGTGCTGCCCTCACTATTTCACTACAATATTCACTATATTCAATGTTTTGTCTTACTTTCACTTCCCATTGCACGACTGCATGCACCATTTATTGCACTATTCAGAACTGCTCGGTGGCAAGGATTATTTTCCTTAGAGAACTTTCTATGAAGTTCATCAGTAAGTTGACCTGCTTCCCTTATGGCATCATTTGCGTTCAGGATTAGCATCGTGCCTGCTTCCAGCATGAGCAACAGGCAGTATATAAATGTGGGTGGTTATTATGGAAACTTAGGCACTTATTTTCCAGAGTACTTAGGAAATATATTTATTTAAATATTCAAAGCACATCATCTCCTGACTCAAAGCACAGCTTCTCCTTGGGAAGACTGAGCACTCTCAGCACTTTTGCAAATCAGGCCAAAGCTGAGCAGATGCAAGCAAGACATGTATTTAGTGCCGACCTCCTAAAAAGCTGAGTGACATTCGAGCATCACACGGGAAGCGGGTGGTGGACCCACCAGTTCTTTAGTGCTGCCTGTTTTCTGACTCCGATCCTTGCCCTGTTCCATTCTCACCATCCATTTTCTCCTACCAGCAAGACAGTAACCCAAGAGCACCCCTATGAAGAATGGCTCCATCGTATGTGCTAAACAAAACAGGGGTCCCATAGTAAAATTGTACGCAGTGGCAAAGCCGAAGCCTGCGGCATGATGCACACGTAGCCAGGGAACTGAGCTACGCTCGCACAAATAACCTCAATCTTGGCATTTCTAACTTCTGGGCCACTGCTCTTGCACCTTCAGTATTCTTTCAGGGCTTTTGGTATGTCATTTATTGTGTTTTAGAAAAAGCAACAACAACAAATCATCGCTTGGCATCACGACTGCAAGCATGATGAAATCACAGCGAGCGGATACCTCGCAGTCCCAGAACAGATCTCCAGTGCCTTGAGCTCACAGGGCGAGCAAAAGCAAGCCAGACAGATGCCTTCTAATATGGGTTCATTTCATAGATATTACGAAGAGCAGAAAAACGGAAAGACGCTAATCTTTTTTCCACTTCTAAATAAAACTATTTTCTGAAACTATAAGCCCCCCGCCGCCTCTTCAGCGCAGCACGCAGTACCAATGTGGTCTGCTGAGCATAAAGCCTCTCCAGATCCTCAACCCAGTGTGGTTCTCCCTCCCTTCTCAGTCCCAGCCCCAGCCGCCGGCTTCCTGGCCAAGCACCATATCCTCATCTGGAATAAGAAATTTAAAGAAAAGCAGGCAGAGCTAATCCATGCAGATAATGCATTTATTTCGCAAAAGAAGCTGAGCGAAGCACAAGTGTACTTGTTAAGGACAACATCTTCTGATGTTTTATCTACTGACAGCGAAATGTCTTAAAGCTTACACCATGGTCAAGCTTGCTTGTTTTTTCTTTGCGACAGGAAAAAATGCATTACAGAAATTCTTTTGCCCCTCTCTCTTCCCCTTATTTCCCTATAAATCTACACTAAGTATTTATTAATTCAGCTTTAGGTAGACATCTACCACAAAAACTTGGTAAAGAGGGAATCAACTGAAAAATCAGATTTCATATTCATGTTGAGATCTGCCAACATAAATTGTAGATAATATACTAACATTTTTGCTTAAAATATTACCTTCTCCAACTCTTTGCCCCTTTTATGTGGGTTGTCAGCTTTACAGGCCACAATTTTTCAAGTATTGAGTTTTATTTTTATATACGTATATGTTTCTACATGTTTATATATCTTATATAAAAATATGTTTCTATGGTTTTTATATATATAGAAAAGACTATGGCCAAAACTTTATTTAAATATTAGTAAATCAGACTTTGGGGAGGGGGGATAGGGAAGACAATGTTTTATAATTTAAGTAAAAATAAAGCATCCATTTTGGAAAAAATTAGCATTTGATTAAAAACTTCTCAACTAAATAGGAAATACATTAAAAATATACTGCAAAGGCAACTCTGGTTCTTTGGCATCATATTTGTTGCTGAACTGTTCATTTATGGACTACTAGCACAAGTTTGAATACAAACGTAATGCGTAAATTACACAGCCCCAATTCAACATGTCTGTGAACTAAAAATAATAAACTAATTCAAGCCTCATATGACAAGCCAGATGTTTACCATGCTGGGGAACTGGGGATTTCATATGATGACATTTTCCACCTTCCCTTTTGGGTTTCCTTAGAAGGAGACTCACGCTATTAATGTGCGTAGTACACAAACACCTGATCACATTACAGAGCACATTAGTAAACCAGAAGATCTGTTGTGATCAGACAATCTTACTACAGGCAGTAAATCTAAATTAATTTTTGAATTAATCTTTGAAGTAGTCCTTTTCTTCATAGAAAGACATCTGATTTTGATTAAAAATTGCTGTGAAATCCACTCCCATATATGGCAATGTAATGTTCTGCTGTTATCCTCCCTATAAAAACTTGCACCTTTGGTTATGAATTAAATTTATCTAGCCCTCCTGCCCCTGGATCTGCTTATAAATTTGTTTGCTTAAACTTACGGGCCCTGCTATCGCAGAACTGTTCGTTGTGTAGGAAAAACAGAGGCAGGGGAAGGTCATCTCTTGCAACTTTAGCCTTGTCTTTTTTACGGGAAGTACACCCGGGTTCTCGGCTCTTTCAGCTCTTTTCTGATTCTTTAATCAAAAGATCTGACTCAGAGCAATTCCAATTTGTGAAACCCAATTTGTGGGTGCCAGCAAACTAAATAATTACCATAGCTTAATACAGAAATTACACAACATCCTGACTACTGCAATACACCTTTCCTCTGCTCTATGCCTTCTGTTTACACAACCACATTTGTGTTAGTCCTTTTCATCCGGATTATTTGGAAACTCCCAGATTCAGCTGATTATTCACCATCACCCTTCCAACAACCATCTATGTTACTCTGTTTCTGAATATAGGACTCCATATTTAACTGTAGTCAAATGTGCATTTTGTTAGCTTGTCAACTGATCCATATGGCTCTGTAGTAGTTGGTTGTTCTCTTCATTGTTCATCATTTCAAATGCTTTTCTATCACTTGCAGACTTTTTTCATGTACAAAGTACTATTTAGTATCACAAATGTCAAAAGCCATATGACCAAATACGTCACTCGGCTTGCTGCAAAACTAGTTGTTCAATGATTCCCCATTTAGAAAATATTAATTAGCCAGTGTTAATGTAGCAAGTACGTATCACTTCGAGTTTGCCTTGTTCTAATTTCTTAAAATTCTGTGCAACACCAACTCAAACTGTATGGTCCACAGGGCTACCTAAGTATTTATCCAGAATGAATAGCAGTCATGGTTTCAATTATACCTTGAATCCCTGCAGGATCCAAATCTTCATCACTTGCCCTCTCTATGTATGTATTTTACTGTGCAGAATGACTGGAAGAAACATGGGCAAAACGTGGTAGCAAATATGATTTTTTTTTTTTTTTTTAAAGACTAGAGTTAGGGAGCTCTTTCCCGGAGAAGAAAGTCCTGATTCCTACTCTTTATTCACAGATCTGTTTACATTTTATTTTTCAAGGGCTCTGGATTAAAAGAACAAAACAAAAAATATTGTTAAAAATGCAAGAAGGAGCATTATACTGCCCTTGCACAGCTACTGCTGGGGAGAGGCAGGAGCTGGACAGCAGCCGCTGCACTTAATCACCTAAAGTTTATCTGAGCTCTCTTTCTGGAACATACTGTATCTTAGCATATTACATGAAAACTACTAATTGTTCCTCCAGATAAAATCAGATATGATCTCGTCAAATAAACTATATTGGCTAGAATTAATTATATTGCTCTGTTTTAATTCCTGGTTAATCAAGTCCTTGGTCAGCATTTCTGAGATTGTATCTAAAGTTGGACTCAGGCTGTTAAGCCTAGAATAAGCAGCTCATCATGTCCGAGACAGTATTAAACTTCTTCCAAGTATATCTAAGTTTTCCACATATGAGAAGTTTGGGGGGGGAAGGGGTGGAATAAAAGAGTAAAATCAACATTATCAGTACAGATAGTGCTGCAAATAATCCCATGAAGTTAGGGACAAAGGCAGCAAACTAACCATACTGGGCATACTGAGTTAACTACTCTGCTGTTTCCTAGCCTGCTGAGCCAGTACTGGAAAGGCAAGTGTTTCATCATCAGCTCATGATATCAAAACATAGGGGTTTTTTTGGGTGTTTTGGTGTTTGGGGTTTTTTTTTCAACAAAATACAAGAGAAATACATTCTTTATTTTTCTATATTGTTAATTGCTAAATTACAGTTTTCTCCTTGGGTTGCTTTGCTTTTTCTTTTGTTACTTTCTACAGTCACAAGCTTCTAATTTAGATTTGCCTCCTCCCCCCCTCACCGCTTTGATTTGTTACTACCTTAATTCTCTTCATAATGTTGAAGGGTTTTAAACCACCATTTTTCTTCTGCAGAGTGTTGGTTTATTGTTGTGGCTTTTTAAAAGCAATTCTTTTTCAAATCATGTGGCTTATCGTTTGTGTTTTGCACACTTTCTGTGCACCTAGCTTCAGATATGTACTTTTTCCCCTGCCCCAACTGGTTCAGACTTGATCACAACTTGAAACTTGCAGCACTTTTTTTCAGTTGTGTTCAATCTTTCTTTATTTCACACAATGGGATGTAATGCCTTTTTTTCAGAGGAGGGTGCAAAACACCTTCCAATAAGGAAGTTGCCATCTCTGTATTTAGAATGCCCAAAGTTACAGTACTACCAGGAGGAGACTTAGTATGCAACTCCTCGGCTTGAAATCTCCCACAATACCCTCCTCTCTTCTCCTCTTCCTCATCTCTTGGAGAGTCAACCGTTCTTATCTGTAGCTTGACTTTAGCAGATCTTCATACTACACTCTGTCACAAACATTTAAGATCATTTCCCTCAAGGTTGTCTGAAAAATCACAGATAATTAATGACACCATTTCTGACAAAGTCAGATGTCCTTAATAAACTTAGGTCTGTTTTAGTTTTCCAATAATAAAAACTCCACATGAGGTGGGAGTTTTTTGGTGGTGGTGTTTTGGGGTTTTTGTTGTTTTGTTTGTTTTTCAAAGATTTTTTTATGGAAGCAAACATTCCTCAGAGTAGATTTTTGGGTCAAACATTATTATATTTTCACTCACATTTTTAACACAAAAGTATTCACCGAATTCGCAGTACTGCTCTTCCTTAGCATACTACATTCCAATTTCCTTACACCAAGCGGGGAGGAGGAACCCAAAGCAACCTCATCAAGTGCTTTTTTGATCTTTGGACTTTGTTATATAAATTGTTCACTTTCCTAACACAGGAAAAAAAACCTAATCAGTGTTTGTGCACATACTTTTTTTCTTTGCTATATAACGTGGATCAGATGTCCATATACTGGAAACAGCACTCGTAAAGGTCCACAATGATTTCTCAAGAGATGCTTTAACTTTGGCCTTGGCTCATTTCCATCTAGTTGCCTTTTGGGGAAGAAAGTTCACTTCCTTCGCCACCATCTTCATTTTATTGGAATGGAAAGTGAATTGAATGGAAACAGGAAGATTCCAACCACAACACAAAGCGGGGGGGGAAAAAATCTTCTTCAAATGAGAAACAGAAAGGGGGAAAACTGGAGACTACTTCAGTTTTTTGCAGCACAAGTTAATCACAGCTGTACTCAAATTAGCGCAGCTTTGGAACCGCCATCTGCATAGCAGCACGCAGGGCACAAGAACTCCATCACTTTGCTCAAATTAAAGGCAAGCATTGCTGAAGTCCTCCAAAATAATTTTACTTTGGTTTCAAAGATACATTAAATCCCTAAATTTTGTCAACATTCTCTGTGGAATGTGGTCATAATTCCATAAAACTGTGGCTGGTTTGGTTTGCTGATGGCACTAGTTAGGAACAGAAGTGCTTTGGCTTGGAATGGCTGGCACCCTGCATCTCTGCTCACCAACTCCAGCGTGTCTTACCCACCCCAGTCTGCTGCCATCATTACTCCTTATGTGCATAAATATCTGCCACACATAAAAAGGGCATTATTAAATTAGTATCATAACCTGTCTCTGACCCACATAACTTTTAAAAAAAAAATAAAAAAACCCAAATACATCACCAAGCCAAAACCCCAACTGTATTTTCCTTATTAAAGTGAGTAAAACAGCAAAGCAGGACAATGAAATAATCTCAGTCCACAAAGATGTAAACAACAGAAGCCATACTGATCCTTCTCATTAATTAAGCAGAGAGAAGAAACAAGGAAAAAAATGAAGCTATGCTCTCAAAGTAGAAAAATACTAATTTAAAAAAATATGTTTTGTTATAGCAGTTCCAAGACATTTTATACATTTTTAATGTTACTAAAATTTTAACAAAATTGTAACTAAGAGCAATAAATCTCTGTTTATGGCTTATGTCAGTGAGAAATGCAAAAGAAATGCTTTAAATGAAAACCTTTCCAAGGCAGTGACAATGTTAGAAACAGATATCAGATAGTTCTGATATTTGCTAAAGAGGCTTTGGCCCATCACACAATAAATGAGTTCTGAATTAACAGAGAAGACAACACATTTGCAGGCAAAGAAAATTCCACTTCTTCCCAATTATGTAAACAAACAGATAACATTACAAATATGAAGCAGTATTCTTATGGGAAAAAGAAAACAAACTCCTCATTAAAAAATGCCCTTTGCTAAGCACTTCTACATCCATCGGAGAAGTGACCAGCCTACTGATGCCATTATGCAACCCTCATGTACATATACATGTTGATTTCCATATACAGTGAAGAGTGATAAGATACAATCAATGATCTAACTGGTGTCAAGACTCAAAGAAAAGTCTTGTATGCGTTCCCAAATAGAGAAAACCAAGACATCGAGTCACTTTGTAAAAGAATAGGGATATGAAAGATTTAGAATTGCCTAGCTTCATATGCTATCTCTTAACTGTGATGATAGACTGATGCTTCCCAGAAATCTGAAGCATCTTTCCCCTACAATTGCACCTAAATATTTTTTCCACTATTATATACAGAGAGAAAACCTCTCTGACCTGACACCTTGACACAAGTTACTTGAAAAGTCTTGTTAGCACAAAACCCCCACCATTTATATGGAGTATTACACCCAAATAAGAGCTGTTTTAGTCATCCTACAGAATGGCTTTTAAGAAGTCTACAAAATAACATTAACAAATAAATGAATCTGCAAGCCTGTTCTGAATTAACTTTTGTTCTAAATCAACTTTAGTGCATCAACTCAGACTAAGCTTTGACTTGACTAATGACAGTGTAATGCATCTTGCAGTATCTTGAATGCACCTTTGAAGTATAGAGTAAAATTAATTTATCCATTAATTCAACATGCACACAACGGATTGCTGACTTCCAATAGCCACCTTGTTTTATGCAGATTGCTTAAGGTAAAGCTATTTGTAAAATAACCAACCAAACAAAAAAACCCCAACAAAACAATAAAGCTTGCTTTCCTACAGGTTTGTGCCATGTGGTTGACTGACTTTGGTCAAATTAAAGCTCCTCCCATGCCCAAGACATTTATGAAATCACCCTAACCTATGCCAGCCAACTCCTTTGGGTCTAACACCTGTTCTTCCTCAGTTCAGGTACTAATAAAGTCTCTCTCCTTTACTTGACTTTCTGTTGTCATAAATATCTTTGAGACATTTATTCCTCTTCCCTTTAAGGTATTTGCCAATATTTATTGAAAAGGGCTAATAATTCAAAACTAACAAGTGATGAAACCCTGAGGCAGGCAGACAGCCTAATCATAATCATTGCTTTTAATGCAAAACAAGTTTAAACATTGAGCTTCTGAGTTTCAAATGGTCATTAAATCCTTTCCAAGAGAAGGGTATCTCTTGGTATATGGAGTAAGCAGAGCACCTTTCATCACATTTGTGTCATACTACCCACAACACTCAAAAGCTGATGAGAACAGAGAAACTGCACTGAAAGCCTGAAATTCTGGAAGCACACAGTTAAGGCACTACCTTGCCTGGAAATTAAGAGTGATGTTGGATCTACTACCTGTTTGGACCTAATTAAGTCCTTACTAGAACTCTAGCAAAGACAAAGCAATTGTTTTTCAAAAAGTGCTAAACCTCACAAGTTAATGCTTAAGCTTCCCCCTAGGCTTTAACTCCATTAACTAGAGGTGTTAATTAGATTGAGCTAGGTAAATCAATCAGGATCATACCTTTAAAGCCTGGACTAGACAAGGCCTAACCCTAATATATATTGAGTGGCTAGATTTATTAGCATGCTTATTAGCATAACTGCCTAGAAAATATCCCATTACGCTTGTAAGCATCAATGCCTATAAAGTGCAATAATATAAACAGATCAAAGGTTTATTGTAACAAAGACAAGTGGTGACACTTACACTGAGCTAAGTGAATATACACCAGTTAAATTCAACATTCACTTTTCCTTTAATTGGATACAGGCTACCATCTTCCAGCATTACTTAATTGCTAAAGGTCTAGCTCTAATATCTCCAGATGAAACCTTCAGCAAGGTATTGTCTGTAAGCGGGTTTGGTTCTGAACTCGTGATGACAGTTCTGCAATGGATCCAAGGTCCTTGTGACCAGCACTGACGCAGTCCTGGTGTGTGGCATTACACCCACAGCACCCAGCAATCACTTTGAGATAGTGATTTTCACTACCTTTTCACTGAGGGATAATCTGTGCTCTATAGTTACCACAGATAACGGGCAAAGGGGAACACATATAAAAGGGTAAGAATGTGCACAGAAAACTAAAACTGAGGTTTAAGTGACAAACAACAACTTGCTCATGCTGCACCAACACACATTCCCTTATTTCAGACTAAGAATTAAAACTAATTCTGAGAGGAAAAAAGAAAAAAAGGCAGCTTGTTGGCCATTTTAGCAACGTGAGTAGTTCTGGAGAGGGGCAGGGTAGGCACCGTGCAGGTATAACCTCTATTTTTTTTTTCTTACTATGGCTTCAGGTGCAAAGATCCAAGAACAGCAGGATGGAAGAACATCCACAGTGTACAGTCTACTTCAGAGATTATTACAAGAGGGATTTATTAATTTCTTATTTCTATTTTTAAAGAATCTTGATAGAACAATTCCAGATTACTTTCTGCATTAGTTCTCCAGTTGCGTTTTTTAAGTTGGTCAGCTTTGAGGTTCACACAACTGGGAAATCTTGTTGCCCAAAACTTTGAGCAGACTAAAATGCTGTGTTTTTTCTAGAGCTATCTTGCTAAAAACAGTCCACATGTTCATACCCCTCTGAAGATGTCAAGCATGTGCCAAGTCTCCTATTTTAGGCTCATCTTCCATCCATCTCCCTTATAAGGGCAAAGTTTTCTGAGTTTGAATCAATCCAGAGCACTGATTATATATTTAAAATGTCATGCTAAAATCCTAATTGAATTATTGAACAATTACTCAATTATTTCCCCATAACTTTTGCAAAATTATGCAGACTGTCTTTTAAAAAAAAAAAAGGAGGGGGGACAGGAGGGGCAGCGGCAAGATCCCAATTTCAGTCTCTCAACCAGCTACTACCACCTTTCAGAGTCTGAACCTAGGACTAAATACAATCACCACACTAAACAGAGCTCAACAAATGCATACTTTCCAGTTTTCTATTTTCTCCTCCTCATCCAACTAGTAGCCCAAATACACTACAGATTTTATAGAAGGAGATCTTTCAATGGACTATGATAAAACTATGTCCTGATAGTTCTAAACTATATTCTAGAAAAATCAGTATATATAGTAATTTTCCTTCAAATTCGCTTCATCATTGTATGCACTAAACAGAAAAGACATAGCAGTATCATAGAAAATTAAAAAAAAAAAAAAGAGTATTTCTAGAGGTTTTCTACAGACTGGCCTTCTCTTAGGTGAGTAAAGGCAAGATACCCATTGTATGCATGTACGTCCTCAAGAATGACATAGCCAACAACAGAATTCCAGTCTTATCAGAGACCTGAATGCTTTCCTGAAGACAACTTACTCAGGTTTTTTTACTACTGAATCTTTCTTGCCATGGCAAGTCATGAAACTTTGGCTCCAACCTCCTGAATGCCTAGATTTGACTTGATAATGTTTGAAAATAGCCAGATTTTCTAACATTGGCTGTAACTTCCGAGTCTGATTCATGAAGTAACAAAAAAAAAAAACACCCAAGAGGAGAAGTAATGCAAAAAGGCAGAAAACAAAACCTTTAAAAGGCACCGTATTCATTGCCTTGTTATTTCTTCACAGATTTAGTATCATTCTAGAAAACTTGAGAGACGCTAGATACACATATCTCATTCTATTAGCAAGAGGCACCTATATTTAACTCCAAGTTACAATCTGAAGCCTATTAGAGTTTTGGAGTTGGAGCAAGGGGGTGTTGGTATCGTGGTTTGGTTTTTTTAATATATTGGTCTACAAAGTAAAAAGACAAACCAAAAAAATCACACCCCAATTCCTAAAAAACAAACTCAAAAAAAGAGCCTAAAACAGTATCCATTTTCCATCCCTGCCTACAGCTGAAATAGCCCACCCTTATAATCTCCTCCTCTTCAACGTACAGAAATTGTGGTTGTAGCTAAAAAATGCTTTAGTCAACTGAAAACCAAAGAAGCATTCTGCTTTATTTTTAATTTGGCCCTGTCTTTATGGCCAAATGTTGCTTGCAACCTTGGTAAGTCAACTGCTTAAAGCAGAGGGGAAACCACCACACTATTCAATAGAAGGCAAAACATTGTTTTTAAGGCAATAAAATGAAGAAAGCATTACTCTACTGAATCACAATTATGCTAGCAAGTACTTTCTGAAGACCATATCAAAGCTTATAACTAAAAGACCTAAAACCTGAATAAACAAATACAGACAGACTAGAAGGACAGGCATCTTGCCATTTTGTAGAACAATTAAGAATATTAATTTTTCAATCTACTTCTAAAAATCCAACTGTCATATTCTAACTCACCCACTTTTCCAGTTCTTATCTGTGATGAATTCACCCTTTCAACATTTGTAGCCTTCTTGCCAAATAATAAGTCTACGTAACTATTTAATACACCACTTTTATACATAAAATGTTGTTATATATTTTATAGAAGAAAAAGTTTTGGATTAGGATACTGGGAATTTCAGTCCCTCTGCAGGTGAGGGTCACTGGGAGAGCTATAAATCCTAGGATTTTTTGCATCATATTCCAGATTCCTTCTCATATTAAAAGTTTATTTGAAAGGTTATTTTAGAACCACTATATAATTCTTCAAGCGTCACTACTGCCTAGTAAACCTGCAGAAAACAATAAAATTTTGCCACGTATCCCAAAAGCAGACAAGTACCCATTTCTGGTCTGTTCTCCGTTCTTGGCAGGAAGATTGCCTATTTCTAGGAAGGCCAGAGAGGACAGGCGCACTGCAAGGGGGATGTCCTTGCTCATCACTACTCCTTAATATACTCTCTTTATATTTCAGTCTTCATGAAAATGAAAATCACCAGGCTTTCTCAATAAATTGATCCTACTAAAACTAGTTCACTTTTTCTTGGGAAGAAATGAGGAATACACAAGAGGCATCCCACAGAATTGACTGTACACACACCATAACAACAACAACAATTTGTTCAGGCATGCATGAAAACCTACAGGTTTTGAACTTTCCATTTACATTTTTGCACCAAAGGGCATGGGGAGGCAGGAGTTAAACTGCAACCTCTATCACGCGAACAGCTACCATGTCCTCCATGGGACAAAATTCATTTCCGCAGAACTGAACTATCCATGTTATCCTCTGTGATTGTGGCTGAGGAGCTGGTCCTTAATGCAACTAGATATAAGAGATAAGCACGTAATAAAGTTTACAAGGGATGCAATGCTTAGTAAGAAGACCAGATCTTGAGATGGAGACTAAGTTATGCTCTTAACCCAAGCAGCAGCCCCAAGAGATCCTTTGGCAGGGGCTGTATTTCCACAGACAACTTTTTCCTTTGCACAAAGAATGAGTAATCTAGGACCTTCCATAAACATCAAGCATACTACACAGGTATTTAATTTAGGAAGACGTGTCAACATCATTGCAGTAAAATCATCTTGCTTTTCATTAAACATTCATAGTCAAAATGAGATTTCTAAGAAACACAAAGATCCTAGTATTTCAGTTAAATGAATCACAAACACAAAAATCTTTCTCTAGTCCTCCATGCCAATTCTGCCCCACCCACACTTCTCTGAAAACTTAGAAAAACAAGCCAAACGGGCAAGAAAGTCTCACAGCAAGAACATTTGAGCTTGGCGTACATTAACTGCACTTCACGGCAAACATTCTATTATGTAAACATTATGAATAATTTCTTTGTATTTAAATTAAAAATTAAAATGAAATATAAGGCTGCATACCACAAGGGTCATTTAAATTAGTATAATGAAATTAATTCATGTTAAGCATCAGCCTGTTTAACCAACCTGTGTGTTGATTTTGAGTAAACAGATTTTGACAATAGATTTTGAGTAAAAATGCCATCAGACAGTATTGGTGACAGAAGCCAGATGCCCATACCAAAACCCCTAAGAAAAATGGATGAGCCTTTTTATAAAAAGATATTTTTTCAGTTTTAGAAGCACTATTTTGGCATGAGTGGAAGAGAAATAGCGCTACAGCAAATGAGTAAATTAATCTGAAAAGCAAAAACTACAGACATGTATTATTAGCTATCTTACATACCAAGTTGCTCCAGCAAGACCTTGCCATTTAGGACACAGTATTTTCATACTCCAGCCACACAGATCCCAAAGGCTCAACCCACATTTCCTGATTTCTCCAACAAAGAGTGTCATTAGCTACCAGCATCATCAGGAATGCAGTACTACTGTAACCATACTTAAAGGAACCTTTCATCTAGTTTGAGAAAAACAAAAGTATGGTGAGACTGGTATGACAAGTTAATCAACTTTTAAGCTATTAACCATTAGCTTCAAACAAGACAGCTCAACTAGTAAGCACGGTCTTACACGTACAGGACTTGTGCTGAACTCAAGTTAATACAAGTATTAAATGTTCAGTTTAGTCTGCTCATTCCCATTCTTCATTTTAGTTTAGTCTGCTTATTCCAATTCTCTACTTCCTTTTGTTTTGATTCATTTATCAAGTAATGCATAATTTTATAAGATTTAGCTGCTAAACCAAAGTCTCAAAGGAGGTCTTCCTTGTTATGCAACTCTACCACTGGATTCTTATTAAGAGCGTGAATTCAAAAATTATTTAACTAATATGCTGCTGCTCAAAAAAAAAAAATCTGTGCTACTGGGTTGGGGTTGTAACTTTTCTACGTCTTATCTTTTTCTGCAAGTTGTGTTTAACTGTTGATTTTCATAAAGCATTAAAATATTCTTCTATACTTAGACTCAGTCGAGTCTGACAACTCTTAATAATCTTATGACTTTTAATTCCTTACATTCCTGTATGTAATTTTGCTATGCCACAGCCAGTCTAGCCTTGGAAGCCCAGACCTCTGACTGCACCTCTTATTGTCACATCCTCTGCTGTCTTAGTATGTTCTACTAAAACAATACTACTGCTTACGTTTTGACTTTAGCTTGTCCTTACATCTCTGTCATGGTTTAACCCCAGCCATCAACTAAGCACCACGCAGCCATTCGCTCACTCGCCCCCTCCATGGCAGGATGGGGGAGAGAATCAGAGGAGTAAAAGTGAGAAAACTCGTGGATTGAAACGAAGACAGTGCAAGAGAGAGAGAAAAAGCTGCGCGCAAAAGCAAAGCAAAACAAGGAATTCATTCACCGCTTCCCATCAGCAGGCAGGCGTCCAGCCATCTCCAGGAAAGCAGGGCTCCATCACCCAAAACGGTTACTTGGGAAGACAAACATCATCACTCCAAACATCCTCCTTTCCTCCTTCTCCCAGGGTTTATTACTGAGCATGACGTCACATGGTATGGAGTACCTCTCTGGTCAGTTGGGGTCAGCCGTTCTGGCTGTATCCCCTTCCCAACCACCTCGTGCACCCCCAGCCTGCTCGCTGGTGGGGTGGTGCGAGAGACAGAAAAGGCCTTGACTCTGTGTGAGCGCTGCTTGGCAATAACTAAAACATCCCTGTATTATCTACACTGTTTTCAGCACAAATCCAAAACATAGCCTCATACTAGCTTCTATGAAGAAAATTAACTGTATCGCAGCCAAACCCAGCACTATTTCCTTTTTGAAAAAGGTACACACCTAGAACAACCTGCACAGATGAGGAACATGTCATTATTAACAAATAAAGTCCCTTAAGCTTCTCATGTAAAACACACAAAAACTGTAGAGTATTAAAAAAAAAAAAAAGAATAAAAACAGTGGGGTAAAAACCCTCAACATGCAGCTGCTGAAGAATATTGTTCCTGCTTCACCTGACTGGATGGAACGTAAGCTGGGGATTCAAGGAATGTCTTCCAGCATCCCCACAGTCAACTTGCCTGGAACAAACCTCTGCTTCCAGCTCTGCTCAGTCAACTAACACTTCTCGTCATGTACCCAGGCTGGCTGCGGCACCGCCATCGATTTCTTGACAACACATGTGCACTAAGCTTCTAGAGATCACAGGTTAAATATAAAGAGATAATCCTGTTGCAGTTATCTGTAATTTGTTCACATAAATGTTGATTATATTGGCCAGGCTAGTGGAATAAAACCACTTGCTATTCCACTGCATGACTGCAGAGCTCTGTGTGCAGAGTTCAGCTCAAAAANCTTTGTGGGCAAGGTTCAGACAAAAAAAAAAAAAAAAAAGCAATGAGGGTGGTATTGCTGGCCAAGAACTCCATTTTCTTTACCTGCAATTCCTTCTGTATTTTGTTTCCCAGTGGCATTGATATAAATAGCTGCATCAGTAAAATCTGCAGCCTTCTAGAATATTATCTTCTGAAAAGCTTTTGTTTAAGTAGTTAAGATTTATTACAAACATTTGCATCTCTGCTTATTTAACTTCACAGAAATATAAAGGAAAAAAATTACCTGAAAGATAATTTATCTTAAGTCTTATTTCCAGAAATCCTGATTATTTTTAATTTTTTTAATATATTTTAAAATGAAAACTGAAAAGCTCCTCAGTCTTCAGCAGCACTCTTCTCCTCACATTGCTTTTCATTAACTGTTTGATTCTTAGATCTCTGGACAGCATCTCCAGGAGTCAAGCTACAATTAGTCACTGAAGGTGCTTGCTAGGTGAGATTAAGACAGTTTTAGTCATATCCTGATTAGGTCTACATACACCAAGCAAATTAACTTTCATGACAAAGTTATCAAATGTGCTTGCCTTTTACAATTTTAATACAATTTTTGGTTTTCAGCATGGATACCTAGGGAGGCAACACATTCAAAATTGCAACTTGCCTGCCAGTTGCACATTTTGACCCAACCAGCCAATGTCCATCAAGGCTGAAAAAGGGAGAACCATCTCAGATATCCAAGAAGTTTAATGAAAATCAGGAGTGGGGACTCAGACATTGTCAAACTCCCTCTTTTTTTTTTTTTTTTAATTTTTCAAAAGAAAAAGTTCTCAAAGACCCTATTTAGAATTAAAATCTTGTTGTTCTGTGAGCTGCACAAACATAAGGTGACAGCCTCTGTCTTGCAAGGTTTACCAGGGAAGTTAATGGCACCCCACAGGAGTTTCCTATTATTTTCAAGATTACTGTTTGCTGGGTAGTAAGAATCTAGTTAGAATTTCTGTAGATTTGGAAAATACTATAATCTTCTAGTACACACAGTAACAATTAATTCTTTGTCCAACAGTTAAGTACATAATACACACGCACTAGAATGAAGACATCCAACTACCAACAAAGGCATTATGCCTAAAAACTTCAGAAACCATAATATGCAAACTCCTGTTATTTATTCCACGATTTGCTTTTAAAAGAATGAACTTTCTAGTAATTTCAGTACATTTGTTTGCCAAAGTTGAATTTGGCCCAGCGTGAGCCCGGCCACTGAGATGAAAATGCCAGGCATACCCAAAAACATCAAATCCCAGTATCTTTTCAACACAGTCTCAATGTCAAACAGCAACAATGAAAAAAAGAAATAAAACAAAGACCTATTGAGGTCAAGGGAATATTTCAAATAACACTGCTATGTACTTTCTAATGAGACTTGTTAGTAACCCTTATACTTCAACTGCGTAACTCCATCATAAAGGATCTTGAAAACTTTTCAAGCAGAGGTGCCTACACCCCAATGGTTTACAGTATAGCTTTGATACTCCACAGAGGAAATCCCCGTGGGCTGCATAACTGTTTTCATTTTGTCCCATGAAATTCCATTCACTTTTGGATGATGTATAAGCTGTTAAAGTCCAAATTTTTCTCCTCTCTTGCATTCCTGCAAAATTTTTTGGCAGCGTACTATAGTCATAACCAGAGGTTATAAAGCTGGGCTCACTTCACCACCAAAGCAGCAATGGAATTGCCAGAATCACTTTAACTGGTCACCAGAAAACTCTTTCCTCTCGCATCTGCTCAATTTACCTTCCAAGTGTCACCATGCAGGTCAGAAGAATCCTTCCCTCCAACCCTGATACAGTGATCCTAAAAAACTACATTCAGCTTGCAGCTACAGTGGCTGATATTCCACAAGGGGGAAACAAAGAGAATCATCTTCTTGAAAAGGGAGAAAACCAGACCAGTTATGACGAGACTTCTTCTTTCTCATCCAAACAACTTAAAATCAAACTATCAATCAAATCAATCAAACTATCCATCCTACCAAAGCCTGAACTACAATTTTGTAGTTCAGTGGAATACTCCAAGACATCAGTGCTGCAGTTCAAAATTACCACCTTACTGTTTCCCATTAATTAAACCCAGCAATGTTCCTGCGCAAATTATTAGAGAATGTAATTTAGGTTACGCACCCAAGACTGAAACATGGGAAGTGGTAGCTTGAAAGTCATCAGTGCTGCTTTGGCTATTCTACAGTGTCATGCAAATGCATTATGATTGAGTTTTTTACTTATGTAATACCATTCTTTCATTAACTTTATCTTCTTTGCTGTGAAGAAAAACAATATACAAATGTCTGAAAAAGGCAAATGCAACCGAATACAAGTAGACCAGGACCCTCCCATTGTAGCAACTTCCAAATGAAGAACACACTCTCATTCACATACGCTCAATTCATTGCCACGGGAATATTTCTTCTGGTAATATGTTATTCTTCCTCAAGATACAAAATACTTTTTCAGTAGTAATGAGGAAAAGCAGTTTTGGTCTAGGGAACCTTGAATTCTGAATTCCCTTTTGTCCTGTATTTTCCCCTTCCACTTCAGAATAGAGAAGTGCAAAAGAACCATTTCTGCTACAAGAGAGTTCACAAATGACAAGACCACCACAGCAAAATGCAAACTGTATCCCTCCCCCTCAAAAGGACCAACTTAGATAGCTTCACCACACTTTGAATTAAGAACCATTGCTAATTTTTTTTAGTGCCCCTAGTTCTTAGACTGGGGGAAGGGAAAAAAAAAAAACCCACAAACAACAATTGACAATTGTCCCCCTTTTAATCTCTCCATGTCGATCATGATCTTATCAATCCCTGTGCTATCCTTTCTGGCCATGGGGCAGATGACTCTTTCTTCTCCAGACAGAAGACATCCATTTCCAGATCCAAAAGAACAGCTGATCACACTGAGTGAAATAAGAGAGGTATATGGTAGAAATTACCCACAGCCCTCATCTGCAGCTGCAGGTTTCAACTGATCCTACCCCAGGAAGGCTCAGAGCTACAGATATTACCCAACCAGAGAGATAATCTCAAAGAGAGATACTACCTGAAATGTTTTTCTTGTTGCTTTGAATTGCATGGAGTTACGCTTGTCATCCTACCCTCATCCCCAAAATTAGGAAATTTACACTGGAATCACTGTGACACTATCACAGAATGGAGAGGTTGGAAGGGACCTTTAGAGATCCATCTAGTCCAGTCCCCTGCCCAAAGGAGGGTCAGCTAGAGCCGGCTATGCAGGACCATGTCTGAATGGGTCTTGAATATCTCCAAGGATGGAGTCTCCACGACCTCTCTGGGCAACCTCTCAAAGCAACGCCCAAAGTCTACATAGTTTTTCATTTATGATGAGCCCATGTAAACACTGTGTTTGGGCATTCCTGTCCTGCTGCGCTTCGGAATGTGAAAGACTCATCTAACTTTGGTGCCTCAAAGCCTCTTGAAAGAAACAGGCTTTCCTGAGCACAGTCACAAGACTCTCCAAGCTAAACTTCTTCCCAACGCTATTTATATCCACATAATCTATCTACAAGCTAGAGTTCAGTGGCTCTGTATGGTTTCATTAAAATGTTCAAAGAAGTGTTTACACTTTTTAAAGAAAAACTGATAACTGCTATCTGCCCTTCTGTGCAATTCGAGAAAGGAGACAGACCTGCTACAGTTCATAGTATGCACATTAATGAGAATAGCTGAACAGGACCTGAGTAGCTCAGTAGCTCACTTGTGGACTATCAAAGAAAACTGAGATCTTCCCATATGATATTCACAATATCTCAACAGGAACTTCCAGAAAACTTGAGGAAGTCCTGGCTACAGCAATCAAGAGACATGGCCTCAGCAAACAAGATGCTGGAATCTTCCTAGACCTTTCAAAGATGACTGATTTTGCTTTGGGTGGAACTGACCAAGAAGCCAAGGAGAAAGGCTGATCATTTTGCAAGACAAACAAATTCAGTCCTGTGTTCCATCAGCACTTCCCTATGCAACAGGGGCATAAGAATGCCAGAAGACTTCTGAAAGTAAAGAATCTTTAACAAGAAGATTTCTTCAAGGGATGCCTAAGTGAAGGAAGAAATCTACCCAGAGAAAAAAAGCAGCGCTTTTTTATTATTACGGAGACTTGAGATACACGGATAATAAGCTACCTTGGTGGAAGATTTCAGACCTGCATCTAACACCGAGCAGTCTTGGTAGAAGAAAACAGTATCTTTACAAAGAAGTACCAGCATATCAACATTAACATCGCAAAAACAGTCGCACTTTGATTCACTCAAAGAGGAAGGATGCAAGTACTGACTCCAAGGTATGTAATCCTCCAGACTTAACCTCACAGACCTGACGTAATTTTTACACAGGAGGTGTGCCTGCTTAGAGACACCCTCATGAAATCTTTTATCCCCCTGTTTAGCCAGCTCCCTGAGAGCAAATAATGCTGGGCCACACCTGGGAATCTTTGATCTCTCCTGCTTCAGGGAGAAGGAGTAACCACCAGCCCAGACAGATAGATGAAGTGGGTCAGAGCATTTCTTCATGACATGAAGTTTCTTTCAGTCAACAGACCTCCTGTCTCCGGGAACTGGCTCTGGCAGACAGAACATGTGACATCGAGCCAACTTCAAAAGCAGAAGTCTGCTATTGAGCCAGCATCTCAAGAGTCACACCAGCTCTCCTTGAGCTTTTCCATGAAGAATCATTTTAGACTGGTATCACAGACTTCTCAGAAAGCCGACAGACTTCCCACGAAGTCTCCATTGAGAGTTTAGAACAGAGGAGAGGTGGTGTGCTAGAAAACAGGCCCTCCGAAGGACTCGCACAGCAAGAGGCATTTCAAAGACCAAATATACTTCGGTTTTAACTACCCTGCTTCTTTAGGGCTGCCCCAAGGCGGCCAACAAGACCGGACTTGCTTGCTCTGCTGGTAACGACACAGAAGAATCAAGTGCAGTTAGAGAGGACCCACCAGCACACAGACAACATGAAGCACCACGGCAGCCTAGCATTTGCTTGGCTCAGCAAGACATACGGCCTGGGCAGCTCACAAGACAGCAGTGCGCTGGAAAAGGGAAGTCTGCAGGGCAAATACATATGGACATTCTCAGGCTGAGCACCCACTGGTTGCCATCAAACACAGACCTTGGCTCTCAGAAACAAAAATAAAACCCAGTGATTGCCTTACATTATGGTAAAAACCAAAGAGCTTAACTAGAACTTCCCTAGCAAAACTAACTCCAAATTACCTTCAGGTAAAGAAGAGAGCGCAGCTATCGGTGACGGAGAGACAGCTGATGCTGCTTCCTCTGCTCAGTCTTCATTGGAAGGCAATGCACACGCGCCAGCCCTGGGCAGCAGCACACATCTGGTATTCTGGACGTACGGCTACCATGGGCAATCCAGGCACACACCCAGCGTGCCCAGTTTCAACTCAACATGAACACAATGACGTAATTATGTAACAAGAAGTTGCCCAGAGAAGTTGTGGCCGCCCCATCCCTGGAGGTGCTCAAGGCCAGGTTGGATGAGGCTTTGGAGCAACCAGGTCTAGTGGGAGGTGTCCCTGCCTGTGGCACGGGCGTTGGAACTAGATGATCTTTAAGGTCCCTTCCAACCTAAAGCATGCTATGAAGTCATCTTTAAAAATCAAAGCCAAAAGCCACTAGACTTAAGAGGTCTGCTCGTGTCACAGAAACAGCACTATAGTTAGACTGAAAAAAAACCCTCTTTAATCCATTGCTGCTATTTTCAAGTATTTATAGTTGATTCTTGATGAAACACATTTAAGAAACCATCAACCAAAACCTGAAAGCTTTCAGCATAAAAGCAACTCAGATTTGATGCAACCCCTTTTCAGCCTGAACACGAGAATAAATTTAACCATATTAACTTTTTTCCATTACTGTTTGCAATTCTGCAATTGTACTTTGATATTATCCAAGTTGGTATGTCCACAATAATCAGTTATAAAAGCTGGGCTTGTTCACATTTCATAAAGACTGAATAAAAGGAAAAAAAAAAATATTAAACCTGTTCCATTTCTAGCTCAGGAGATAGCCCTATTTAACAAAGCCTATGTTACCCAGTTAAATGTTACGTAAATGTTTTCTTAAAAAAAGAGGATGCATTTAGTCAGTGTTCTGAAAATCAGGGCCCATGAAAAGTCCGTATGTGGAAATGTATTTATCGTTATTTTTAAATGATTCCACATGTACAGTTACTCAAGTGTAAAACTTGTATTTTCCAATACAGCAGATCAAATATGAAAAAGCTGGAAAAATGCAGTAATAGTGGGAGATTTATCTAAGAAGAAAATCATGACAGTCAGTGTTATGATTTTTACAGTACTAACACTATTAAAACACATGTTCATGCTGCAGCCAAGAGAGTTACACTATAGGCTTACAAATATTAAAAAGCAGCAGTTTCCAAATGGTGGTCCAAAAGGCCATGGTTGGCACATGGTCATATTTAGAATATCTTCCCTGTAAGTCTCTATTAGAAGTGCACAGTGGTCTTGAATATATTGACGGAGGAGAGCTGTTCCATTGCTAAAAAATCCTGGAAAACCCTGGCTCAGTTGAGGTTAAAAGAAGAAAAAAGTACATTTAAGAAGTCAAACTGTTAACCTTTCCTTTCATACCTATTCCATACCCATTAGAGGTTTATAGAAACACTACCTAAGTCTAAACTAGTAATTATTTAGTAGTATTTTCAAACATATCCAAGCTATTTTGGCAAATTGGTGTCTTTGGAGCTACGCTCCTTATTTATAGTCTGAAAGGCAGAGGCTGCTCATACTAATCAGTTATATAACCCTTTTTCACATCTGAAAAGCAAATATAAACTCTCAGGGTTTTTCAAGACCTGAAGGCCCTCTCATTAATTAGCTTTCTACGCCAATTAAAAGATGTTTTTTGAACATCACTCAGACAATGGTTTGTTTAAATAACTGCTTAGAAAATACCATTCTATTCAATATTTAAATGTATAGTTTCCACGACTAACTGGAATTCTGTAGCAGAATTTACTATGCTTGGCAAACAAATCAGAAGCATCATTTTATTCCTTAAGTAACCTTTAAACCCTACATCGAAGTGAGAATGTAAAGTAAGAGATTTTTCAAAAATGGACTAGCTTTCTTTTACCTATAGTCAAGCATGACACACAAGCACAGGAACCAAGTGGGAAGTTATCCCTTAGCTTGAGCAAAGCCGAAGCACAGAGGAAATTTCTGCCCACTGCAGAAAGTGATGAAACACCTAAATCTGTATCGCAACATGTATTATTGCACTAAGCTGACACACCAGCCTTTCAGGTAGATACAGCGCTCATTTGAAGGTGGCACGGACCTACATATAGTCTAGAGTCTTTAGTGGACCACAATTTTATTCATGGCTGACAAATAAACCCATGCTGAAGTGTCCATATTCAAAAACAGTAGAAGAAAAATACCCAAAATATAACATACTCCACCAGGTATTTCACATTCAAAACCTATCGATGGCTAAAGCCAACCCAGTCACACATAAGGCAAGCCTGTTGCAAGGATACCCACAGAGCTACAAGGAAAGAAAAGGATGCTCTTCATATAGTCTCACCCACCTCCAGATGGGTTTAAGGGATTTCAAATTGCTAACAATTTCACTATTGTTGTTATTAAACTTACTACGGTCTCATAACAACTACATCCTGGCAATAATATATTGCTCCAGAATTGAGCTTCTAGTCTTCCTGATACCTACCAAGTTTACTTTTTACTTTGTCCACCTGATAAAAAGCCAGTGCACTTTGCCAAGACACACACATAAGACTGGCAGTAAGTAGGTATGTACGTTCCAGACTGTATTTTGTGCCGAACAGTCAGATTTACACTGTACTGTCAAAATTTGATTTTTCTTCCTAATTCACTTGTATTTTAGGCTAACCTTTTTTGCAGTTTATAACTTGATTGGCACTTAAGTAGTTGTACTATACATAAAACACTGCTGCTACCAACCGCCCTGTATGACCAACATGATGAACTATTATGCTAAAGAGGAGGCAAAACCTTTGCATATGTGCACAGTCTACCCAGAAACAAAACCACAAAATAAGAATAAAACTGTGTATTTTTTTTTTCCCTAAGAAGTTTCGAAAAGTGTTTACTTAAAGTTAGACTGTTACTGTCTTCCAGTTGGTTAAAATGTTTGCTATTATAATCTCCACAGGTTGCTAAACACTTTCAGGGTACAAAGTCACAAGTTCTGTGGAATGCTGCTCTGTGTACTCTGCCACTGCCAGCACGACTTCCCTAGGTAACACATGCACCGTGCAAACACCAGCTATAACTCGGGAGTTAAGACGCCCGTGCTTTTAAGTTCTGTTAACAACAGAACACACAGCAGGTTCCACTTCACCATGCAAAGCATCTTCTTCTGGGTTTCCTACAATGACAGCAAGCGCCAAGTCAGTGTGTCCTTTCCATGCAGCCGAAAAAGGTTTAGAAGTTCATCCAGGAAGTCCAGAAATGGCAGGATTTGCGCAGCACGTGAAAAACAGAACAGGGTTTCCCTATTCTGCGATACAGTGTCAGCAATCCCTCAGTTTTAGTATTCGTAATTTTTTGTAAAAAATTATAAAGAAGATCTTGTTTCTCCCCGATGTTATTCCAAGTAGTATTGTTCTACATAAACACTGCACTTCAATCAATTTAATACTGTTAGTAAACAAGTATATACGGTAGCATATTTATTTCTATTCCTTGTCACACAAATACAATAAATTTCAGTTCTTGAAACAAGTGTCCTTGTGAACTAGGACTTCAAATAACAGCTGGAAACATTCAGGTTCATCTTGTGTGTTAAAAAGCTAATACAACATATGTTAAAACTTAGACAACTGAGATTGCTGGCTGAGCATTCCCGAAAAACTTAAATTATGCTTCCTAATATTTGGAAAAGACCCAAATTGGAGAACAAGCAGCCTCCTGACAAACTAGCCATCTTCCAGGGAAACATATCCCATGTTTGACAAATTCTGACAAGTACAGAGGGGTAAACTCACAAAGATTGCTAAACACCCTGAAAATCAATACCGTTGCACAAGCAGCATGAACTAAGTATGGAACTGGTATCCAGCAACTCTTTCAGTTTAATGCTGGTGCAGAAACAGACATGGATCTCCCTGGCTTCTTAAATGAATTACTGATAATACTTAGTGATGCACAGTTACAGAAGTGTTGTAAAGTTCTCTGAAGAGATACATACATCCTAGTAGAGCATGAAAGTTTCTCAAGTAAAAAAAACACATTACTGCCTCCATTTTTAGGAACTTTGGCATTAAAAAAATAATATAAAAAATTAAAATGTGATGCTATCCCTTTCAAAAAAAAAAAATAAAGCATTTCTCTAGTGCTTCTGTTAGCTCAGCAAAGAGAACAAATCTCCAAAGGGAAGTTCTTCAAAGAAAAAAAATTAATGGATAAATAAGTATGTCAAAAATAAATAAAAAGCTCACGCAAAACCAGATAGCTTGATAGGGGCATTAGAAACCTGGACAACTGGAGCAACTGCTCCAACTGTCAAACTTATCATTCTTATTAAAAAGATTGCATGAGTTTGTTTTGCTTCTGTGAAACAACACCACAAAACATATACTTGAGTCCTCTAAACAGCTAACTCCATAAAGCAAAATTTAAGAAGTTACCCACTATTATCAGATTTTTTTTCTTCTGGCTTATCTTAAAACAGCAGCTACTGAGAGGTTTTAGGAAACACCGTGTACAAACATCATGAGACACAAACTATACAAACAAATTTTAAGAACATTTCTCCTTGCAGTTATTCAGAACACAAAAATCACAGATTAGTTTACTAAGTCAGGCCTAAAAAGGTCTTGCATATATACTACAGGTGCCCTTCAAATTCATTATTTCTTCTAATTTCCTCATTAATTTCAACAGGATTGAAAAATCTTGATTGGCTAACAAGTTGTGCTGTGGCTTTTTTCGTACAGTATTTTAGTGTCACAAAAATTTCAACTAGCATTTAAAAAACCCCCAAAACACAAGCATATCCTTATCTCAGTAGACCTGCTCAAAATGCCACCAGAAACAAGCACTATCACACTCACAATTTATAATTAAAGAAAATACTCATCGTATCCAGTTCACATAAAGCTGTTAAAATACATAGTTCTGCTGCAAAGTTGAGGAATACCCTGATCTCTCAACTCTAGAAGCCTCATTCATTACGGTTTTCTACATGAACGTGCAAAACCAGTAGTAATTAAAGGGGGGTGGGGGATGTTAAAAAAAAAAAAAAGCAAGAGCACAACTATTCAAGGCCTTGAACCTAATTTTAATGTGAAAACAAGGTAATAGAGTTCTGAAGTACTTCTGACAGTGAGCAAAAAATGTTAGCCACCCCATCAGTTGGGCTATATACCTAGTTTGGCTTTCGCTCTCAGTATTGTTGACTTCTGCCCAAGAGTTAATTAAAATAAGCAGGTTGTATCTATCAAAAGTACAAAAACATGTAACAACTGCAGTTTAAGCTGAAGACAGGTAAATTTGTATTGATTTACAGAAGTAGCTCTTCTTTTTAACCCTGCAAAGAAATTAAATGTTCTAATCGGCAAGCAGAGGTAGACAATTCTCAAACCTGCATGCACCCAAACACACAAACGGAAAGAAAGGAGATGCAGTAAAACCTGTTCTAACATGCTGTACGTTAGAAATCTGACTCGTATTTCATAGGAGCCAAACTAAAAGAAATACACAATGCAAAGGAGGTTAAGAACAAGGTAGAACAAAAACCATACAAAGCTTCCACACACCACGGTATTGAGGAAATCCATTAAAACACATTTTTGTAGTTTTAAAAAAGGTCAAAAAGAAAAAACCCAGAGGATTTATTCTTAATTCTGTCTTTGAACACACACACACAAGCCCTTCACAAGTGTCCTTGGATCTTAAATTAAGCATACCTTCCCAACAGATCATGAAATTGGCAGCATCAGACAAAAATGTTTGGCTAAAGCAAGATAACTAAACCAAAAATCCATAGTTCAGCAAAAAATGTTAAAATGTTAGGGGGAAATGGACTTCAGAGTACTAATAGTTTACCATAAGGATTTGAACTTCACGTATGTGTCTTCTGAAACTATGGAGCTGAAGAATGACAGCACAATGAAAAATTCCAGCAAAAAGTAATTTCAAATAGAAACAAATGCACAGAAAAGCTACTTGTCCTTTTGTGTACAGGCCATTCAAAGCTGGCTTTGCAATCGCAGCTCCGTTGGGCTATTTGTAGGATGACAGGTAATTATTTACGCACAACTTCTAGCAGCAAAGATGGACATAACACATAGTTAAGGCAGGCAAATGAAAGGCAGCTGAAGCCTGTGCTGATACTCTCCAAAGCAATCCCGATGTGGAAAGCTTCTTTCACAAGAATTCCCACTAATTTACAACAGCCGAGGAATCATCCCTGGACAGCTGGGCTACGATTTTACTCTGCTATTGGTTATATTACATTCCTGGTGACAAAAGTTGTTGACATTAAGGTTGAATAGGAGAACTGGTGCTAGAATAAAACTGTCTTGCACTTCCAACATTTTTTCACTACTGACAGCGCTCGAATGGCCTAAGAACTTTGTTTAAAAGTTTGAGACAAATTTCATAAAATGCGATTGAGGAAATAAGCCTTATACTCCGCCTTACAAGAGGCTGATCTTTTTATTTGCTTTTCATTGGTGGAGGCCAGTGGTACTTTGTCATTGCCTTTGAAATCATCCACCCATTTCTTCTTTACTTTCCACTTCCTAGGAAATTTATAAACTCCAGGCCCAAATGTTTCAGGACTCATTTTCCCCAAAGGCCACTCCTTAATGGGACGAGCTTGCGTATGTGGCCAACTGCTAAATCAAGGAACAGGACTGCTATCTGAAAACTGACCAACATCTACATCACCACTGAATGGAATAATTGAAATTACTGCACCGTCATTCATCAATAGACACACAATCAGCTCCAAGCATCCCTAACGTGGTGCACGAGAACAAGAACAGGGCTTTAAAAACTCAGTTGTTTTCCTAACAGGGTTGTCACTGTTGCGAGACGTGACTTGGAAAGCTTATGAGGTGCAACTGAGTACTTACTCAGCTGGAAGTAATAGAGTGGTACTTTCACAAGAGCATTTAAAAACCAAGTGTGCAAGTGATGTAACACCAGTAGATAGAAAAAGGACAGGACAACAACATGTAGAGGAGGGGAATAAAACACATTTATTTGAAAAGCAGAATTGTAACGCAAAAGGGTTTTTTTTCCTCATAACTCTTTTGCCTGGTAATAACAGCACGTATTTTAGTACCATCCATTTGTGTATTACACTTGGGAGACAGCTAAACACTCATTTAATTTGTAGAACAACACTGGATGCAATAGTACAGTCTTTCCACTTCTGCCCGAGTTTATGCCAATTTATTTATTTACTTGGTTATTTGAATCACAAGAGGATGGACTTTTAACATCTTCTGTTGACCAGATCCTGAGATATACAGAAAGTATACAAACACTGAATTCACATCATTTTGTTGAAACAATGCCATACGTATTGTCTATGCTAAAACCAACAGAGAAATTTGTGACTATGAAGTCACCATTTTTGCTCTCAATTTAGGAGATTTGGGACCAGAAATCTAGGGTGTCCTTGCACATGAAAAATATGAGTAAGTCTTAATTTAGAATTTCTTGGCTATTACTGATGTAAACAGTGCAACAGAAATTTATGTGCTTTTTTGAGACTGCAGTATTTTAAAGTAAAATATGTTTTTAAAGGATCGTTATAAAAATATCATAGTTTTTGTAGTCAAATATACAAGTTAATATATTTACAACTGAACTAACATGCCATAACAGTTTCTTTGCCAAAAACATTTGTCACTTGAATAAGCAAGTATCTTAAGTTTTTAAATCCTTCTGCAGTTCAAATTTCTCATTTTACTGCCCTTCTATATTCACATGCTTCTCTTCATTTATCTCCATGACTATGTTACATTAAAATGCACATAAATTCTGCATTTGGTAAAGGGAGATGAGAGATTTTTCATAAAACTAAAGTTCTGAATGGTGTTCAAATGTATGCAGATAACATTACCGGTTTTGTAACAGTGGCAGAAATTAGGTCCTATTCATGTACCAAAGGGAAAACAAAGAAGGAGAGCGCTCCATTCGTTTTCTTAAATGCAGAAAAATTAAAAGTATCAGAAGTACAATTCGAAGTGGTGCTCATTTCAAAGCTGAGGAAAATATTTTTGAAGAAGAGAAGCGTTAACATGTCAAACCATTGTTTGAAAGCTCTTAAGGGAGAAGTTGAGAGATAGGAGGACAGGATTACAGCAACAATAGTACACACAAACACAGAGTCTGGTAAAGTACAGCAGAGCAAAACAAGTGTATGTCTGTGGGAGGGGCATTATGTAAAAGGAAATACATAAATGAGTCAATAATTATATTTATTATTTTAAAAATACCCATGAAATTTTGTTCCATCATGTTCAGCAGACTTTACTGGAGTTCCTCACCATCTTTGTGCTGTAACCACAGATCTTTTTCACACCATTTTGTTTTCTCCAGAATCAAATCTCATTTGGAAGAAGATCATAAACTCATTAGGGCAAAAGCGATGGCACCCAGTTTCTGTTCCTTTCCACGGATTTTCCCACCTCAGGGGAGCAGGGAGAAGGGGGCACTGCTGCAGCCACAGACTGCTCAACTTCCAATTAGCAGCACTCAGATTTTCTAAAAGACAGTGTTCATCAAAAACCACTAACTTACCAAGAACAGTTCCTTGGCAAGAACATTCCAGTTTTAAGAAAACCCTGTTATAGTAAGATTCAGCATGAACCTTTGAGTGAGGATGAGCGTATCATCCCAAGACAACCCACTGAACGGTCCTGGTGCTTACTACAGACTTTTAAAACCCTAACTTGAATCAGACAAACTGGCAATTTTACAACTTGAGTCCCTGTCACCACAAGAAAATGCCATAGCACTGGCTATTCATTACTTCAGAATCTCTATTTCATCCAGACAGTCTGTGAAAAAAATTCTGAAACCGTTGATGATATCCTCATATATAACAAGTATACCGAAGATATCTCACTATTTTTGCAAAAAGGAAAATAAAAATATGGCTTAGACCTGCCCGGCTTAACTTCTGACAGTTGTTAAAGCCTTAAACCATGTTTCTTACCCTTCACTCCCGCTTTACTCTTGTGAAAAGGGGCTGACAGCTGGTGTGAATGGGTAGCAGGAGCTATGGGACCATTGAAGGACTCCGCTATGTTTAGTTCCTCCTTGGGAGATGCTTCCCAGATGCATTAGTGGCAGAAGGGCCAAACCCAAGAGACAACTCAAGCTTCAGTAGTACTTCACTTATTTGTCAAGGATTCAGAAACTGCCATAAAATAACGTATATCATCAGAATCCAGCTAAGTCCGTGCAAAAATTTAAATTATACACTCCATTATGGGTAACAGGACTCCATCTGCTCCTTAAGGCAGCATCACAAGAGTTTCTCAAGGGCCATCGTAAGGCGATGAAAGGAAAAATACAGCGTTAAGCTCCTCAGGTGGTCAAAAGCTTCTCTATCAGAATAAGATGCTTTCAACTCCTTCTTCTAAGCTTAAAGAATGGCCAAACCTTTTTAGGTCATCTTTTTAGTAAGCTTTTACTTTCTGCGCAGCAATTTAAATTACAAGTACATTTTGTGGTAAAATTTTAATCTACTAAAATATAAATGTGTATAAAAGAAAGACAATTAAGCTTCATCTGCAAAAAATATTAAAGCTGCCAATATAAAATGCACACATGAAAAATTAAGCCTATAAAAATATATAATGAAAGACATCTGGCACAAATGTCAGCCTTCACATGCTTGTTTTGTCAGCTGTCAAATCATGGTTATATACGATGCTAAAAGGCACGCTGACAGCAACATTCCTGGTATTTTAGAGAACAATCATAAAATACATGCAGCTATAAGAAAATGCCTTTATTGCTACCAAAGTAACCAAACAGGGCTTGTGGTCTTTAGAAAAAAACAGTAATGCTTAATGCTTCTGACTCTCAAATGGAAGTCTGTGTAGGACAGGTCCCAAATTATTTCTTTTCCACCCAAACCTTTTCGGAAAAGTTACCTGGAGTTCTAAGCAATTACACACACAATCCTTTATAGAGTTACTGTAGGTAAATATTGTTCCCACACAGCAAATGACATAAGGTTGGGAAATGCTATTCATTATATACTTACCTTTGTCAATAAAAAAAAGCCTTTTAATAACATATGTACGAGGGGAAAAAAATTTCTTCCCAATAACTCCATGTGTGATTTTATCTCAAAAAGTGAATTATTTTGGTGTGTTTTACTGATCAAAAAGGCCAATGTTTTTCCTCCATGTAAAACACAAGTTCCAAATACACTTTGTACTTGTGCATATGAACCACTAAAACCAAAAAAACCCTAAGGATGTGGTTCCATTGTGGTCCTCCTATGGCCCACCCAGACCACCACCAAGGAGTTAGAAGGAAAATGAAAACATTTTATTACTTCTGAATTTAATACCTTTCTTTACAAAACAATGATTGAGCAGTAGTATCGTGAAACTAAAAAGAAAATTGTCTGAGATGATGCTACATACCTGAAGATTTTATTTACCATTATAGTCATCATCTCCTGGAAACCAAGGGAGCAGTAGTAATAAGAGTTAGTCATAAAGACTGCAACCTAGTTTCCTGTTAAATATATAATCATGCTGCAACAAAAACACATTACTTTTAAATAACCATTCCTTAAAAAGCATGCCTGAGTTTTTTTCTGCTGTAGTCAGGAAGCTAAATCAGGCTTGCATTTATTCACATACCAGGCACACTGTGCCATTTTACTTTTAATGCTGAGGAAGGCGAATGAAGAAAGTTTTCACTAGAAAGTAAGTTTATTTACAGTTTGATTGTTGTTTGTTTGTTTTCCCCTTTGTCAAGTTAACTTCTGCCTTGATGTTATGAAGTAGAAAACTTTTAGCCTTTCTTACACTGACTCTGCAGTGAGAAAGGGAAGGAAGACAGGTGAGATGAAAGGGATAAAACTAAGAGTCCTGGCTAGCAGAGACACTGCAGTGGGCAATGGACCGGGTGAGTCCCAGTGAGAGCTGGCAAGTGATGGGCTTTTCCAGGGAAACCCAGTACAAAAATTTTATTAGGTGTCATTTTGCACAATAAACTGAAGCAAAGCCACCCAGCCACTGAATTTAGGAATCAATGAAGCCTAGGTTAAAGCTGGCTTGCAGTCATGCTGAAGAATCTCTGCTTGGGGCAAGAAAGAAGACGTGGTATTTTCCAGTTTTCCAGATGTACAGCTGGCCTCACCAGGGGGCGTCAGACCTGACCAAGGGCATCTTTTACCTCTCGGCAATCTCGGATGAACTCAAAGCTGGCCAGTAACAGCTTGAGTTCTTGACACTTGTTACCATTCAGGGAACTTTTTCCCTCAACCTTTTTCTTAAGTAACACTTAAAATAGACTAACTATATAAACCTCACTGCTTTCACTCATCCAAATGAGAGCTAAGCACACAAGAAAAAGCTCTCATAGTGGTTTATGTCTACAATCACTCGCGCTAAAAGACATATGCATACATATATATACACACCTATATATATATCCACCTCACTCTTTTCAGTAAGTTTTTGTTATCACCAAGACTATTAAAATGAAGCTTTCCACATGAGCAGTAGCTCAGTGAAATATCACTGCCATTTCAAATGCTTTCTGTATAATATCAAATACTGCCAAGATACTTAATCAGATTGATTATCTGAGGCTGAAACAAACAACTTGCAGCACTGACAGCCAAAATCATTATGTTAGACATGAGGAAGGACAAATGAAGGCCTGCACTGCCCCACTGCCAGACAATGCTGTATATTTTCCTCCTGCCTCTACCTTGAAAATCAACGGAGACTTATAAAAAAAATAATGGATGTTAAGACATGGCATTATGGCTAACTCATAGACAAAAAAATAAGACTACAACTATTGGCAGTAACTTTAGAACAATGAAAGGATCCGTAATTACATGTTCAACCTGATTTTCTCAGTGTATGTAGAGCTTTTCACGCTTTTCTTTAAAGAAAAGGAGTCCTAAAACTTAATTACCCATATATATCTCAGAAGATATTAATATTGTACATGGCTTCTATCAATAGATTTTGAAGCATGTAAGACAGTATCTTGATGTAACATATCTTCTGATTTTTAATATAAAAGTCTTAAGCCTCACAATTCCTCTGCATCAAAAGATGTTTCAGCCTCCAGCTGACAAGCAGAAAGAGTAAGGTGCATGGAAATTAGTTTGACAAACACGCCAACACCTCTGCACTTGACCGACTTTGTGCCCTCAGCCATCCATAATTTTGCTCTCCTGTGATTCTGTGATGCCAGATCAGGGTTGGCAACAGGTAAGGTCCTTCTTTCACTGACAGGATGCCAGTCATCTCCCCGACCACGTATTTTCTCGCAACCTGTAGAAGTGCAGTCTTTGGCGCAGAGGAAGGAAACGGCAAACACACACTACCCCACAAACGCACATAAACATGTTTTGTCTCAGTCATGATCACATGAGTTTCATTTCCTTTAGAAACTAGACTGAAAACAAGGAGGGTAGAGAAGATGAATAAATACGTAGTTATCATATTCATATATTCTCACACCTTCTTCTCTCTCTCCTACTCACTTCCTCAGTAATTTTTGGTCAGCCTTCCCAGTTACACCGTACCATCAGAGAAGCTTGGGAAACATTTTGGCATCCATGTAATTCTTGTAAAAACACTGGGACTAATAATCCTCTCAAAAAACAAGAATCCTAGAGAACTAAGGAAGCAGTATTTTGGCTTTTTACCAACCATTTTACAGCAGAAGTAATCAGTAACTTACATACCATTGCAAGCAATACCAGCACAAAATCCAGCTTCCCTCATCGCTTGCTCTTTCTTCTAATGATGCCAAGATCGTGACAGGCTTACTTAGCACAGTTATTGTTTCCAATTTCAAACCCTTATACTTAATTAAGTTTCAGCTCTAGATGATCTATCTTAAACAGCCAAACAAATGAAAAATACTCCAACCCCATTACTTCACCTTTTTTCCCCTCTCACTATAGCAACAATACATCGGAAACACTTCAGGAGGATTTTGTTTGTGTTGAATGGCAAAGATTTGGTGAGTGCATGTGATAAGCTACTGTTGAAATAAATTACACAGAATAACATACACTTCAGTAACAGTAAGCATCCAGATCCTGGTCAGTCTTCTCATATCAAGAGAGAATTCTATATATGAGGAGTAAAAGTCTGTGACAGAAGTCATAAAAAACCCAAAAAGATGACTCATCAGTTGCATTTCATGCATATTAGGTACAGTCTTCCATCACCCGACAAACTGGAAGAGCTGCGCTTCTGTCTCTTGTACAGAGATATATTGCTTTTTTGGATCAAAAAGTATCAGACATTTGCAACTGCTTTCAAAGTTTTATATAATCCATAATTACACATGCATGCATGCATACACATACACACACACACACCCTCCCCCCCGCCGTGGAATTCCAAGATTTCCATTCAAATGCAGAAAGAAGAGTTGAAAAGATTGGGATGGTGATCAGTATCTCAATACTCCTTTCAAGAAGCAACAGGAAATGATAACTAATGAAAAATTTCAAATATTATTAATACAGGAAAATATGTCCAGCTTTGACAACCAACGCAGTCATGGAATAAACACTTCCATCTTCAGTAGCTGCTAAAACAAACACTCTTTTACAGGCTTTGACAGAGAACAGAATTCATTTCCCCTTTACAGCTGCACTGCTTCAAAGTCAGTTAAACATCAATGTGACAGCCTTACTTGTGAGAGCTCAGACATTTACTATATTATCTTAGCCGGACATGAGCAGAAAGCAGAGACTGTGAAGGCAGAGAAGTAGGGGGGAGAGAGGAAAATCAAGATTGTTTTTCTTAAACACCCTATGAAGTGTTCGTCTTAGTTGTTGCCAGAGAGTTATTTTTCTTGCTCATTTATTCTGTATTTAAAAACCTAGCTAACACAAACATAGCACAGGTCCGAAGGCAAAAAGTTCACCAGGGTAGAGCTTATTTACACACATACTACTTGACCAGCTTCTCACTCTGCGATACAGTGTGTGCTTACACAAATGAAACACAGTTGACTGAGCTATTATCAATGCTTACAAACTAGACTGTCTTATTTGCAACTAGCCATCACCATCACCCTATTGACTTTCTCATTAATATTTAGAAGACACACAGCTTAGGTTCTTATCCTAATTTCTGCCAGTGACTTTCCTGTACAGCCCCTACCTCACAAGACCATCTTGAATCTTAATATGTATTAATTTCACATAGAGGAACATTCATGATAATAAATACTTAATAGCAAGTGGGAAGAAATATTAGCCAGATGTCAAAGTGACCCTAGCAATGCGTACAGGCCACTAAACTGAGTACCTTGAACAAAAAGTAGACACCAGATAACTGCAGCAGCCATTTGCAAAAAGCGGTCAAGAGTATTTCCTGAGACTCTATAGCAAGCTGGTTGCTTACATGACGATGGCTCTGCTTATTTCCAGATGTTTAATTCCATCAAAGAAAACTAAAAATGCATCCATTCATGTTCTTACTACTGGTTTCCCATGAAACCAGTTGTTGTTGACATTGGGAGATATGACATGATCACAAAGAGAAGATGTCTTAGGAATTACCTACCAAAAACCAACCCAAACTACTAGTAGAAGATTTGCCAAGTCACTAGTTCTTCCATGGCAAAAGATCCCTCAAAACCGTGACTTAGAAAAAATTCTCTACAATACTGCAGGAGTTTTCCATTAGGACTTCAAACACATTTATCACGTCTCTACGCATGCTATACACAAGCTTGAAAAAAAACCTGTATCTCTTCCTTTATCAGTAGTGGTATTTTGTACATAAATACAGAAGAGAAGACATATCTGAAATACAGCCTAAACCACCAATCTACTATTTAAAAAAACATAGAAAACAGTAGCTAACAAAAGCAAGATGATGTCACACAAAACAGTCTGTGTAAATTATGGTTTTTTTTTTTTTTTTCTTACTTGAACACTAGTTTTGGGCCAAGCTGAAATTCTAGAGAAAGCCTGATGATTTGTGGCAATACACATGAGTTTATATTGAGGAAATCTCCAGGTCTCAGCTAGTAAGAGTTTGAACCACCTTTCACCTTCTGAAGGGTCACCTCAGGGTTAGGGGAAAGACAAATCAAGATGCACTTCACCTACCAATAAATAAAATGACTCTTCTTCACACTTGAGAGCAGCCCCGATCTAAAGATTTATAATTATTTCATAATAATATTTTGCATTTGAGATTTCTGTCTGGAAGTTATCCATGGGAACTCCCATACTCCCCTACTACAGCTGGAGTTAGAAGACTTCAGATTATATTTCTCCTCTAAGAAAAAGAAAAGAAGCTAATCAAGCATTCCCTACAAAAGCTTTTCTACCTCTGCATCTTGAATCCATCCTCTTTCCAAACAGCTCACCTGAATGACCTTCAGGGCATGCTGCAGACGCTGGCCAGTCCGCCAGACTCGGGGGATGAGCCGGCCCAACAATTCTGCCTACCATGGGGGAGACACTGTGTTTTGTTTAAGCATTTACTTGTTAAGGCATTTACTTGTTAAGATCTTGGGGTTTGGAGCGTTAGGGAGAGTTTTGGTGCTGTGCTGCTGTACTTTCCTTACTCCAGCATCACTATTTTTAGTCACCAGCAAATGGGTAGCTGTAGGACCTCTCCTATCACCAGAAAGCTATCCAGCTTAAGTGGCAAAGCAGCCCAGCTCCTGAATGCTGGCAATTCCTCAGATAGATGCTTGGAAGCCCAGCCCTGCTTTGCTTCTGCTGCAACTAGCATTTTGTTATAGGCACTTTAACGTAGTAGACAGAAGGGCTTTTTTGCCTGTGTAAACAAGCCTTTGGTGGAAAAATTGTAAAATAAATCTGTGCATTTTCTATCTTCATAATCCATAATACAGCCCGTTATTTATATCTCTTTCAGCTCCTAGAAAGCACAGAAAAACTTTCATATCCTAAAAAATTTCCATCCCATACACACGTATTAAACTGATGACTATGTTGCTTTACCCAGTGTTTCCTCACAAAAATCTCAAGTCCGCAAACCAGGTCATGACTGACATTTCCATAGCTATTACCAACTTCAAAAACATTCTGCATCATGTTGATATACAAATTAAAAATGGATTACAAATTGCTATACAGGGGAGCTGTACAAGAATGAATATACTTGTGTTCTTAAAAAAAAAGGACAAAACAAAATTCTGAGAAGCAACAGTAAGGAAATTCTGATAAATATGCAATTAAAACGATGTACAGCCACAGTTATTCAAATGAGAAATCTTAGGTGAAATACAGGAGTGGCAATGGAAAGTTCTGCAGGACAGGCTACGCTCAGAGCAGCGCTGGAGCTCAGCCCACGACTCATTTCAGAACTCAGTCATGTGAAATTTCTCAGTATATGCAATGTGCACTGCACAGCTTGTCCCCAATAGTCCTGAAGAGATACTGAGTGCCATTAAAATGATGTATTATGCTAAGCTGTTCATTGTATTGATTTATACCCTATGACATCACAAACTATAGATGTTTAAAAATTCAATTTTATTTGTAAGATAGAGAAATATGTAACCTGCTAAAATACGACTAGGTATGTTACATGGCTTTTAAAGGTAAACTGCAGCTAAAAAAAAATTCTAACAGCAATATGCAGAGTATCCAACACAAAATAGAATGAAAAGTAAAATGTTAAGAGTAAATTCGTTATTAACTGAAATCTTGCCTTTGCCCCCCCAAATTCAAGTTACTAATTAACTGCCAAATACTCCCTTTATGTATGACACAGCATAAAGCATTTGAGTACATGTATTTCAATACTTTGCAAATTAAATTTAAAGGTTTTGGCAGGATAAACGTTACATGCGTAGACTTGCAAAATATTCAAGTTGCTTCTTTGTCTACTTATAAAAAGCAGAACTTCTCCCGTCAGTTCCACAGTCATATAAGTGTCATTTAATAATCGATTTTGTTATGAAAAAAAATGAAGATTCTTCTTCTTGGGGCATGAAACATTTACACAAATAAAAGAAACACTAAAGAAAAACTTCTCCATGCATAAATAACAGTGAAGACAAAAACAAATACTAAAATCCTAACCCCATCCCCCCCCCCTCAGGTAAAGAAGACGTTTTCTCCTTATCCCTCAATTATATCCATCTCCAATTACACAGTTAATGGTAGGTAAAAGAAGGGAGGAAAACTGCAACTTTCGATCTCAAGACAGATCTTAAAAATAAACCCCATTCATATAATTCCTTAGTCATCAGGTGACAATCCTAATTTAAAACAACAATTTCTCCCATGTGGCTCTATTATAAGGTGATAGCTAGCACCTCTGGTAATTTAAAGACATCCCATTTTCCTTGAGGTTAACCAGACAGCAAATCAAATAATCCCACAGAGGATTCAGAGCAGTCTTGACCCATTACTGAGGTGTTAAATTAGAATTTCAAAGAGTAACTCCATAGTCACCCTTCACAGAGATAATTTTTAATTCTTCCTCTGTGAAATGTGAAGTCAATACTCCATGTTTTATCTCAAAACATAAGCAGACAAAAATACTGCTAACTCAAAACAATCTAGAGGTTGATTCTTGTTTAATAAAACAGCAAAAGACCATTGCTTCAACATTTTAATAGCCAAGTTCTCTCTAGAATGTTTTACAATTTCAGTATTAATTCACAACATAGGTAGATAGAAGCATTTTATTTACATTTGAGGAAATTAAACACATAAATATGGTTTTATTTATTTTCCCTACGTAATCCACAAACACCAATGAATCCAAATTCTGCATATGGAGAAAATAATGAGGGTGGACCCCATTTCACAGCAAAGAAAGTGAGGGAGTTACACCTCAAGTGACTTGTTTAGTACACCTCTGGCAAACTCATGACTCTCGGGCACAAGGACCAGCTCCATCCCTGTGGGCATAGTTGCAGAGAAATTTCCATCACATGCAGGGGCGAACATTGTAAATCCCCGAATTCTACAAATGCTTCCTGCCACCTTACCTAAATTATTTGTTGATTAAACAACAACAAAAGAGTTGTCCAAGGTAACAATATGTTCCAATTTTTGTAGCTGACCCTGAGCCAGCCTAAATACATTGGTTTACCTGCCTCTTCAACCAGAAGCTTGGCCCCATAAGACCACAGAGCCCATCACCAGCATGGTGTATGAGTGGCTGATATTACCCAGGACCCTGAACAAAGCAACAAGACAGAACTAAAAACTGGTAATACAATGAGTACAAATTACAACATAGAAACAAACATACGCACACACAACCCCCTCCCCTTCATTCTCAATTATTAAAATATTACATAAAAAAATTCTAATGTTGTTGCAGGTTTGCACCCTCACAGAAAACCACATTGCCTTTATTCTGCTCCTCAAGACATTGTCTGTGTAAGAAAATACCAGTTCCCTCTTACTGACTTCCTCCCCTGTCAGTGGTACAAAAAAATCAGTTAAAACCAGCAAAACAGTTTTCATCTTTACATTCAGCTAATGCAAGTGAGAATTATTTTCAATTAGCAGAAGAGGGTTTGACCCCATATTGGATTTTACGTTTCCATTCTTCCTGCATTGCTAGTTAGCTCAACCTTTCTGCAAGAAACCCTCCTATTTCCCTTCTCAGAATCTCGTCTCTCTAAAAAAAGTCCCTCCTCCCCCAAGGAAATTCTAAGGGCAGACTCACCACCTTCCTTTCTCAGCTTCTGCAATACAACTTGAGTAAAAATTATTTACACAAGCGTAACAGAACACAGTACAGCTCATTATGAAAAAGTTACCGCTATGCCTATACAACAATATTTCCATAAAATCTGAACAGTAAGAACAGTCCCCAAATCATGTCAACAGCAAGAAAAGTTGTGGTATGTGGCCCTTCCCACCATAACAAAAAAAATACTCACTTATTAGTCGTTTTAAATTTTTAAGGGTTTATTTCTGCCTTTGCCAGACACGTTATATACTGTTCACATTTTTACTTCTCATTTGCTCTGAGAGATCTAACTATGTCTCATTTTGATCTTTTCAGGTTTCCAAGAATTCGTCAGTTTTACATGGTAAAATACTTCACACTGACCTTATCAAAGGATTTGGAAAGAAAGATGGCGTACACAGTAGCAACCACGTGAAACTTTAATTTGTATTGCATATTTGTAGTCAAATATATCCGTTTAATTCTGGACAATTATACCTCTGATACAAGGAACAGAGCTGTGCCTATAATGGATTTTTCATTTCAGCCACTGGACAAGGGAAAAAAACCCCCAAACTCTTTCAAGTTGTGCAAATACTCAATTCACCAGGAAAAATGCCCTTGTTTCAGAAAGCTTACCCTACTTTGACATGAAGTAAGCTATCTCAAAGCATTAAGAGCATCCACAAGGGGATTTAATTGCTAAATATATCTGTGAATGTATACCTTAGCTTCCTTTGCAGTACCTTGGCTGAGAAGAGAACCTTATGGGTAGCAGATAAATAAATTAAATCTATAAAAGTAGGCAAGTGAAGAAACTACTGTCCTTTACTGTAGGGCACGCACAACAGATAGGGCACTTGCCGCCAACGCAGGAAATTCAGTTTTCCAACAAAGTATTTATGCGCCAATAAAAAGCAGAGCTGTTTCAGAGGCCGCAAGCTCCGCTCAAAAACCATTCAGCAGCCCCCGAGACGGCAGCAACCTTCTAAGAGGCAGGAGACCCAAATGCAAACCTCTGCTCCACAGCAGGAGCATCGCCACCTCCCTCCTCCATCTTGTCGCACCCGTGCCTGACGCTCAGGAGGCGGCTTCCCTGCTTCGCCAGCCGGAGACAGCCGTATCCCCATCTCCCCACCACCAGTGCCCCTCTGGGTATAGGGCTCCCCAGCCCCTGCAGTCATCCCGGGTGGAGTGGGCAGGGCCACCCTGGACCCAGGAACAGCAAGGTAGACTACAGCTGCCGGGGGGAGAGAGGCACTGGGAAGCAGATGAGCTACCAGATCCATCACCAGCTGTCCCCTCTGCCCAGGGCACAGGTTGTGGCACCGAGAGACGTACCCCGTAGACAGGCCGTCTCCCCATGGATTATTCACCGATAAGTCTTCCTGTGAATCTAGCCTTGAAATTCAAAACTTATAAATTTCAGAATTTCCTAAACTGTAGAGGAAAAGGTTATCGGGAGTGGTCAACATGGATTCACCAAGGGGAAATCATGCTTGACCAATCTGACAGCCTTCTACAGTGGAATGACTGCTGGGTGGATGAGGAAAGAGCAGTGGATGTTGTCTACCTTGACCTCCAGCAAGGCTTTTGATACCATCTCCCACAGCATCATCATAGATAAACTTAGGAAGTGTGGGTTAGATGAGTGCTCAGTGAGGTGGATTGAGAACTGGCTACATGGCAGAGCTCAGACGGTTGCGATCAGTGGGGCAGAGTCCAGTCGGAGGCCTGTGACTAGTGGTGTTCCCCAGGGGTCAATACTGGGTCCAGTCTTATTCAACATATTCATCAATGAACCGGATGAGGGGACAGACCATACCCTTAGCAAGTCTGTTGATGACACAAAACTGGGAGGAATGTCTGACACACCAGAAGGCTGTGCCACCACACAGCAAGACATGGAAAGGCTGGAGAGTTGGGCAGGGAAAAAACCTTATGAAATTCAACAAAGGCAAGTGTAGGGTCCTGCACCTGGGGAGGAATAACCCCATGCACCAGGACAGGTTGGGGGCTGACCTGCTGGAAAGCAGCTCTGCAGCGAGGGACCTAGGAGTCCTGGTGGACACCAAGTTGACTATGAGCCAGCAATGTGCCCTTGTAGCCAAGGTGGCCAATGGCATCCTGGGGTGCATCAAGAAGACTGTGGCAAGCAGGTTCGAGGGATGTCATCCTCCCCCTTTACTCTGCCCTGGTGAGGCCGCATCTTGAGTACTGCGTCCAGTTCTCAGCCCTCCAGTTCAAGAAGGACAAGAAACTACTGCATAGAGTTCAGCGGAGCACTACAAAGATGATCAAGGGAATGGAGTACTTGTGAGGACAGGCTGAGATACCTGGGTCTCTTTAGCCTGGAGAAGACTGAGAGGGGATCTCATCAATGCTTATAAATATCTGAAGGGCGGGTGTCAAGAGGATGGGGCCAGACTTTTCCAGTGGAACCCAGCAACAGGACAAGGGGCAACAGGCACAAACTGGAACAAGAAATTCCATCTCAACATGAGGAAAAGTTCCTTTACTTTGAGGGTGGCAGAGCGCTGGAACAGGCTGCCCAAAGAGGTGGTGGAGTCTCCTTCTCTGGAGACATTCAAAACCTGCCTGGACACATTCCTGTCCAGCCTGCTGTAGGTGAACCTGTTTTGGCAGTGGGGGTTGGACTAGATGATCTCCGAAGGTCCCTTTCAGCCTCTACCATTCTGTGATTTTAAGGGAGCTATTCTCGCACTTCTGATTAGCCGGGAATTTTCCCCCTTCCTCAACAAACCTACTTATGAAATTCAAGTCAACTCATTGATAGCTTCAAGCTAGCCAAAAATAGGTTTTCAGTAAGTAAATTCCCCTCCAAATACACACATACACAGAAATACATCCAGCTTTAATAAGAGAGTCTCATAACCATGGATCAAGCTGTCCTGACCCAAAACCTTGCTCCTCCTGCATTGCTGCCTGGGGGCTTTGACTGATGGCAAAGGTGGAGGAGAACAGACTATCCCAAAGCTTTACCAGATTGTATCAGAAGACCATGACAAACAAAACACTTCTCCTGGAAGCTGGGGGCGGGTGGAAATAGCTCAGAAATTGAGTGATGAAGCAAGTAAGAGGAAGACTAAGTAGGAGGCAACTTTGATAACTATTGTTACTGGAATCAAGTTCAGCAGCAGGCTGTTACGTTTTTTTTCCCCTTTTAAGAAGCACCCACAGTACCCAAAACAGGACCAGAGCACCATATACATGGTTCCATGCTGATATTAAAAAATAAATACATTCTCTTGAATCAGATGGCTATACACAGAGTATATTTGACACTAAACAACAAAAGCAGAAAATTAACAGAACAAAACCATTTAACACTTTAGGCTGTGGCACATAGCCTGTGGTATACAGTAGCAGTGTGCTCGGGTGCGACAGCAGTAGAATAGCATGTGATATTTCATATAAAGTGGCCTAATTTGGGATGTTTTGATTTGGGGTTTGTTTTGGGGTTTTTTTTTCATTTCTGTAGATTTGTGTCAGGTATGTTTTAAGTGTGGCAACCATAGTGTTATACAACAGACTCACATGTATTGAGTCCTCAAATATTTCAGTGTTGATCAAGAGCCTAGAATTTGGATAATGACAAAAGAGCGAGCTCATGAGGAAGGCAAGACTAAAACCACAGTCAGGGACATGGAATATTTTAAACACTGGTAGTCACGCAGCAAGCTTCATGTACCATCAGCAACACATAAGCCCTATTCCACTGCAGGATGCATTCTGGATACAGTTACATACTGTAACTCCAGACAGAAAAAGTGTTACATGAATCTGTTCAGCAGGACTGAGCAATAAAAACACAGCTAACCAGGATCTATGAAGAGAAGCCAAGCAAAAAACCACAACTGAAAACTGAAAGGCCATAAAAATTAACCCAAGTGAAATTTCGTATGTGTTGGCCACCTACTTTTAGAGAAATGTAGATGTTTTTATCCCATTTTAAAATACTACGAAGCTGTGGCACCACACAGTAAAGTTTCAAGCTTACAACCTGAACAAAGAAATGTACGGGACATCTCACTTTCATAGCAGTAAGACAGGTACCTAGAGATTCGAAGGACAAAGGGATCTGATGCAAAAAGGAATCTTCAATTCCATGTGTTACTTGTAAGGATGATGACTCAAAGTTTAAGTGAGACTATTCAAATATGAGCAAAAGAAAAACACGCTAAAAAACATGAATGGAAACATTTCAACTCCCTCTGACACTACCGCAGTTTCCCCTCAAGGATGAACTGATTTGCAATACCTACTTTAAAACTAATTCTTTTCTCAATTCTAATTTTAAGTATTTCTAGATTGCCTATTGCTGTCATTTTGAAAGATACAGAGTTTGGTGTATACAGAACACTGTAGTTTATTGAATTGGGATTACTGAAGGAACAAGAGTACTGATAATGGAAAAAGGGAAGAATCTGTACCATAAAAAGAGAGATGTCGGAACAGGAGAACAGAACATATTCTTCATTTATCATGGCCACAGTTGTAAACAGTTTTACTAACCCATTTACACAGTGACTGTACTGTTTATGGAAGGGCATCAGTACCCTTTTTGCTTGTGGTGAGATAACTGAGGAGGATTTTGTAAAATGTTTTTAATAGTTAGAGCCCTTCACAATGATACCGTAAAACTCATCAATATTTCTAAATCATTTTAATAATATTTAACTTCTTAGCATCTGTAACTTACCTAAGACCATTCATCTTTCAACATCCAAAGTTTGTTTTATAAAGAAAACCTGTAATTTCTTGCTAGTCCAGTTAATACAAAGGTAAATTAATCAGATGGAAACACACAGTACCACACTTCGTACTAACCAGCTGCAAATTCACTTACTATTCTAGTCACATAACTCTTCTGAGCTTAACATCCCAGCATAGTGACATTATAAAAATTCACCCACTTTAACGTACAGAAATATCCATGAACCTCAAATTATTGTACTATAATGCTGTCAAATAAACAGACTACTGGAATTCAATTTCCAGAAAGCCAAGGCAAAATCTACTGGCCTTAATCTGAAATACCAGTGTCATTTTCAAGCCCTGTATTTAATTAATACTATTTACTGTCAAGAGCCGAGCCGGGTAAATATTTCACTCTCCCCAATTCAGGGACTAAAGGCAGGCCCAGAGGAAAATCTGCCCAAGTAAATGCATCTCATCCTCTTTGATGATGCAAGAGCTCAGTTGTCCTGTTCTTGACCCCTCTAGAATTCCCAGGCTCCAATACTGGCAGTAAAATGTCATCAATCTATATTTAAAATATATATTGATTTTCCACAGATGATAATGACAGCTATTTCTTCTGCAAATGCGTATATACTATACCTGTGCCCATACAAAAAGGTTCCTATCAAGGTAAGAAATGAAAAAATCTTAGCAGAGCCCATTACTAAGTCAAAACCAGTATTTAAGAAGTGAGTGAAATCAAGTTAGCAATCTCATTTCCTAAATATTTTTTATTTATCCCACTGAAACTGAAATGTTCAAAATAATCTTCCAGGATATAGCTACATACAAAAGGCAAGCTTCAATCAATTGAATGACCGCGTTTTCAACAGTCCTGGATATATATATGAAGTTTGGTTCCATCAGTTCAGTAAAAGATTCACTGACAGAGCACTCCATTTAAATCCATTCACAGTAATTAATTGAGTTTTACATATTTAAGAATGGTTTACTCCAGATGCATGATGAATTTGAACATTGTGGCTTCAAAACTATGAAAGTACTTTAAACCTGCTCTCATTATTAACAAAGCTAGTTCTACTAGTTGCAAGCATGATGAGATTTCTCTCTACAATGCTCTCAATTTTCATCAATTTTAAAGGAAATACAATATATTACATTTGTGTAAATTTCAGCTTTTGTGCAAAATAAAAAAAGATTTCCATAAGCTCCTATTTCAAATTTTAGGGAGGAAAAAAATAAACTGAGGGGTGGATTTGTATAAATCTTAATAGATGCTCATTTCTCAATACTTCTGTTCTCGTTTTACCACCCACACAGAACTTCACTCTCAGATTAGGAGTATCATTTTAATGCTGATTACATTAAATTCACTATAATCAAGCCTCCACTTTTACAGGCATCTTTATAGGCAATTCATGTTAACTAATGTTGCTATTGAACAGGAGTGACTGAAAACAAAAATATGACCATATTTCATGCAAAACACAACTCCCCAGTTTCGAGGTCTAGGAATGGGAACACATTCCCTGTATTTATCACAAACCAAGTCAACGTAGATTAAATATCCCTCCCAGATCCCTCTGCAAATAAGACGACCTGATTCAGTAAAGGTTATCCATACCTGTGATCGATACCTGTATTTTATTTCAGGTAGTTCAGAAACACAGCTCCTGTGGGAATTCAGGTGCTCTGAACTGGCTCCAGAGCTCTAGGTAGACACCAGCCCAGCCTGGCTTTGCAGGCGGATAGAAACGAGCTCTCATTCCCATTTGCTACTTGGTACCTACCGTCGGTTCCTCATTTGAATCCTTAAACTAATACTGAAGGCTCTTAAAACTAATTTCAATATAAGGCACTCTTTATTTTCAGTATTGCACTTTGTTTTCTGACAGCGTTCCCTCTACACACATATGTATCAGGAGGACACAGTCAAAAATGAGAGTCTGTCAGTATTTTCCTTTATCTACTACTGCTGTAAACAACAACAAAGAGTACTATAACTCAGAACAAACAGACATACAAATACTTTCTATCTATCGCACTTGACACTAACTACAACACGAACGCCAATGAAATCACTACAAAGTTAGATTGAAACAGACTCTCCAGATCGAAAGTGACAGAAAACTGAGGTTTCTCTAATCTATGCTCTTTTTTTGCTGAGACGTGTTCCTTACAAAGCAAACCATTTCAGGCAAAAAGAAAAGAAGAAAGAGAGAGAGGGGAAAAAAAAAAGTTTTCTGACTGGAAACTTTTAGACTAGGAACTAAAGTTAGTATTTCTATCTGTTTAGGTTATTTTTTTAAAGGCCAAACTTCTCATCATCCTAATTGCATGGCCTTTTGGTATCACTCAGCAGCTACTTCTCACCAACCCAACTAACAACATTCCAAGGGAGCAGCCACAAATTCTGTCATTTACATTATTCCTTATCAGTTCATATACACATATTCTAAAGCCATATAACCAGTCCAAGATTCACACTCTTGTCTGCTATATCATATAAAAAATAGATCCACTAAGTATTAAGCACTAGCTTCACTTTCCAAAAAACTTGTGGTAGACTGGCTGAATGTGGTAGACAGGCTGAGAGAGCTGGGGCTGTTCAGCCTGGAGAAGAGAAGGCTCTGGGGAGACCTGAGAGCAGCCTTTCAGTATCTGAAGGGAGCCTACAGGAGAGCTGGAGAGGGACTCTTTGTCAGGAAGTCTAGTGATAGGACAAGGGGTAATGGTTTTAAATTGGAAGAGGGGAGATTTAGATATTAGGAAGAAGTTCTTTACTGTGAGGGTGGTGAGGCACTGGAACAGGTTGCCCAGAGAAGTTGTGGATGCCCCATCCCTGGCAGTGTTTAAGGCCAGGCTGGATGGGGCTTTGAGCAACCTGCTCTAGTGAGAGGTGTCCCTGCCCATGGCAGGGGGGTTGGAACTTGATGATCTTTAAGGTCCCTTCCAACTCTAACCATTCTATGATGATTCTATGATGCACACAATTTCAGTCACCGTGGTGGTACAGTCTCACCAGTCAAACCCAACACCTATTCCACAAGCAACTCCAGGCAAAAGCCAAGTCCAGGTTTTCTTAAATGAAATCCCAACTGATATATCCTTCAGACATTGTATAATTTTCAGACGGATGTATTGGTTAAAGTAAACAGCTACAGCTCTCTGATCTCCTGATGGAGAAGGTGAATATTGAGTATGTAGAACAATAGGACTGAAATCCTGGACATTCAGAAATCAATGGAAGAGTTTCCAGGGATTCAAAGGAACCAAAATTTGTAAATATCCCTTGTCTTACACACCTTACTTTTGCTGAATTATCCATCACATGGGTAACTACCCACTTTAAAGCAAAAGGAAATTTTGAGTGGAGAATTACCTCTCCTACTTCTTCCTTGCCCTCTAAATCCTTTCATGACACCCATTTATTACAGTGGTTTCTTCCTCACTGCCATCACCATAGACTTCATACATAAATATTTATCTCCCATTTGCTCTTATTAAAGGTTTTGAACTTTTCAAACACAGCAACTATGTTTTAGTCAGTATCTGTAAAGGTACCGGATTACTTTCTGTCACAGTAACACCCAAATTTATCATTCTGATGACAAACGTAGCAACATTAAGCAAAAGAGAGGGTATTTTTTTCCCACATATATTAACTAGGGGGGGGGGGGGGCAATTATATGCACATTTCTTTTTATTTTAGTATTTACCTTTTTCAGCCTTTACCTAATTCATTCCTTTTTCAATGGAAAAATTACAATTGAGACAACTGAAAACAAACATACTATCAACTTGACAACAAAATTTCATGTTCTGTTTGGAGAATTTTGGCAGTGACATTTTTCTCTTTATTACACATACCTAACTTATTCTATTAGGAGTCCTATTCACTAGAAGAAAAAAACATTTCAGATTCTTAGTGTTTCCTTGTTTTAAAACAATTTGCCTAAATTATCACAAAAGCAACTTATTATCAAGAAGACTCACACATGCATATTATGATCATTATGCAGCCCAGATAAGTAGTGTAAATAAATAATAAGCAATACAGTGTAAGTAATAAGTGTAAATTAGTAATAACATCTATGTGGCTGAGCATTTTCAAGTTAATATAATACATAAACAAACTATTAACCAGTATTATAAACTTCATTGAACACAATGAACTACAAATTGTTTTATCAGAACAGCCAAGGGAAAAGACAGAAAAAACAGAAGCACTGGAAAGCTTCTTAATCTGTTTTCACTCACTGATGCTAGAAAATTCAGTAAGTTTAAAGAAAAGCATTTTTAGCTTGAAAAAAATTGCTCAACATAATTAACAAAAGAGGAAATGATACTTGATGTGGACATACATAGTTTTACCCGTAAACGGTTGGCATTTTATAAACAGTTATCCCCCAAACAACTAAAAACCTTTTCAGCAGGCTTATTTCCCACCTCTATATTTAGTGTGCAAGCCTCAAAAATACATATTTCTGACCTTAATAAGTCACTCTATGTGTTAAAAGACAACATTTATTCATGAGCACCCTGAAAAGGTTCTCACATAAAGTCTCAAATGCATATTTGTAAAAGATTTATACCAAGCAAGTATATTGCTATATTAAACATACCTAAAATAAAAACATGGTGTTTATATTCTACTTCCTTTCACTGCACTACCAAACTATTATTAGTCTGCATTTAAACAATCCGCAGGGGTCCCTTTTTCTAATTCTCAGCGGTATTATCCCTTCTTGTGAGCAGAGTTAAACAGGCACAGTACTGCCTGATGGAGTCATCAGACAGTAATTCTTGAGCAACAAGCAGTTTAAGTCATCAGTATCATTATACCGATTTCAACCCTCAATGTAAGTAATTTATTAGTGCAGATATTTGGAAGGAAAAGCTTGTATTATTTCATACTCAACCTTTGCCATAAGACAGACCATAATCAGCACATTTGAAAAAATGTCAATTCCTTAGTTACAGTATAAAATATTAAAAAAAAAACTTAAAATGTGAAAGAACATCACATGTTGATCCCTTCAGACTTTCTCAGCAGACTCCCATTTCTGGTCCTGGCACTAAAGCAATGTCCCCGCTTCCATAACCAGTCTGGGAGTTATTTTTGAAAGTCTCTAAAATGTTCGCATTTCAACTCACTGTATACTACCATACATTACTGAAAACCAAGGCTTGTTCTGCTGTATCCACACAATCAATTTAAGACACCTCGCATCAAATTCCCCAGTGAAGAAGATAAAAGTGTAACAGAGTCCAATTAAATGCAATCGTATATAAACAACTCACCAAGACTCAGTGAGGCTGGCAACAATTTCTAGGGGCTGTGCGTGCGGGGGGCCTCACTACTCAGATACATCTCAAGCGTGCTAGGAGCAAAACGGAGAGAAAAATATTAGTCTTTTTTTGGAGACAGGCATAGAAAAATAAAAATATGACGCTTAGCACATCACAGCTTTAAGCATAACACAAGGAGGGAAACAGCAACTCTGCAGAGCATTATCTGCTTTTCCAGACATAACTACAACCCCCTTCCAGTTGCACAATCACTCCAGGCACACAACTTCCTCTCTACCTGCTGTCTACTGCAAATTCACAGTGATAGCAACTAAGACGTTTACATTAACTTACACCGTACACAGCCTTTATTTTCACAAAAGAATCTGTGGGAACTCTCTGTGAAAGTGGCTGGTTCCTTTTTTGGTTGACTGCTTGACGGGTTGACTTTATAACACATCAGTTTCAAATCTCTAAAAAGGAGAAACTGGTGCTCTTATAAAATGTCTTTCAACCGTTATTAAAAGTTGTACATACAGAAGCATGTTTCTTTTCTGAATCTCCACTTAAAATACCCCTGACCTGAGTGACGAGTATCCATGGACAAATAAACACAAAGCTCTTAATCAGTATGGAGCTTAAGAGAACAGGAGAGCAGAGAACATACATTCCACAGCAATACACATTTCTTCAGGGAAGAGGAGCATGCCACTACCCACATAAATATTATACCTGCATTTCTGTTTGTAGGTCAAACAGTACTCGATGTCAAACGTAACCAAGCAAGCTACCAAACAAGAGTTTTCTGCCTCCTTGTTCTGACAAACAAAAAGGCAGAAGAACATAAAGAAAATGCAAGATGCACTACAAGAGTCATCAACAGGGAAGAAAAAGCGCACTAATTATGCCTCAAGAGAAAAGGAATTTAGAAACAACTTCATTCTTTCTGTCATTTCTGCCATCTCACAGAAACCTTCTTCAAACAAACTCTGCTTAAGTTTTTAGTTACAGGCAGGATACCACTACAGTAACAGGCTATTCAGGGGCGCCACTAGCAAAGATGCATTCTTATATAAAATATACAAGCAGAAGATATGAATACATTATTTCCTCGGGAACGCCCAAAAAGCACACAAGCTCTACAGACCCACAAACACGGGGCTTCAAGCGGGTCCTTGCTGACAGAAAACATCATCTTGTCTTCAAATAGAATTTTGAGTGAAACACTACTAGACCTTTTGGTGATTTAGCGAGATTTAGAGTGTCTGTTAGACACTTGCAGTGCAGAGGCACAGCAAAGGGAAGCTGCTGTCTCACCCGCAGGTGAGGGCTGCAGCCCCCACCCATGGTGGGGAGACCTTTTCCACAGGGGAACAATAATGGTGAGAGTGCCTGTGCGGACAGAAACATTTCCCACTCATCTCCTCCCTTTCCGCTGCTGCACGCCAGTGAATGAGGATGACTACTCTACTCCCAATCTGTTTCTTGACAACTAATGTGGCTGCTTACTGGCATTTTCCTACTGCTGACTTTTTTTGAGTGTCCCACCTCCTAATCGACATGGCGTCCAGTACCACAGCTCAAAGTCTGCGCACGAGTAACGCTGCTCCTGACCATTATGCTGTGGCCCATGGGGTGCCACGTGGCGACAACGGAAATGACAAATTTTGATGGTTTTCATTTGTTCTGTTCATAAAACATTTAATAAAAATAATACCGTCTGGAAACCAAGACAATATATTATAGTTTCACAGCAGAAGCACTACCTTCAAAATACTACGAACGAGATCCTTCTGTCCAAGTAAAACTCTTGAATAATACAGCAACTAAGGACAGGCTTACGTGCCCAAATAGATGTATAATTTGGTATATTCCAGATTTATTCCTCAAACTAAACTAGCCTGTCAGTGAAGAAAAGTGATGGACATGAAGTGATGGAAAATGAAATTACCTATTAGTCCTTGCCTTCCCTTCTCAAGCCCTTTCTGAAGCTTGAAGTAAAGGAAAACCAACACGGCAGGCAAAAGGCAATGCTAGTACCTATTCCCATTGAAATTCCCACCAGAATAGGGAGTTTCTTGGGATGCCCCTCAAAACTCAAGAGAAACCACTCTTGCATAAAGCCAGCTTCCACAGTAACACAATGGTGGTGCTCAAAGGCCTGTAGGTGGGCCTCACGCTGAGGCCTACATAAGGAAGGGGCCTCTGCCTCAAACAGCACACAAATTATCAGCATTAGCTATGATATAAAAACAGAATACAATTCTCCACACTTGCTGTTTTACAACATCACCATTCAATTCTCCACCACCCCCCCAAAGCGTAAAAGAGAACTTTTTAAAGGTCAACATAATAGCTAAATCCAACTGATACGGCCCAGAACAACACGCCATCCTCTTGACTTCAGACCACCCTAGGTCTTTATTTTCCATTCCATTTGATTTCCATTTCTTTCTTTTCCAGAGCAAAGGGACATCTGTATTCCAGGTACGTAAGATGTGTTACCTCCTCGCCCCATAAAAACTATAAATTGTGAATAACACACACAATTATCAACTCTACAAACTACAGTTTAGCTAAAAGCGAGTGAACAAGTACCACTTACAGACATACTTAGACACCCTCATCTACAGTGCGCAAGCTTAGTGAACGTAATTTTTCATCTACTTACAGCCTTCAGGTTCCCTCATTCTTATACTAAGAGGAAAAGCTGCCAAAGTGATCTCACCATTGTGCAGTTAACACTAATTTCACACAGAACCATAGCAAGAAAATAGTCTTAAGGCTCATCAAAAATTCAGTATCTTTGTATCAAAGTAAGCTGTGATTCTTAAAAAAATACACCAAAACAAGCAAAAGTATGTCTGTACTGCAAACGCCAACACAAATTGACAAGCAAATTAAAAAAAAGCTTTAAACTATGTTATTAGAGCTACATTTTATAGGCAGTAAAGTATCAACAGGCTGACTTTTTCTTTTAAGATAAAGGCAACAAGTATTCTGGCCACACTGCAACAAAATAATATTATTTTAGTTGTAAATGTTTATTTTGGAAAAAATACTGAGATTTAGACTTGAAGAAGAGCTTTTCTCCCTGAGAATATAATTGAAATCTGCTAAAATAAATAGCGTATTTATCTGTATAAGCTCATAATTTTCCTCCACAAAGAATCTATTTTAGGAAACTGATAGAAAAGGAGAAGGACATCACTCAATTGCTGAAGACCAAGGTGCAAATTTGTGTAAGGGTAGCAAGTGAAATTAATTGACAATAATCACATTTATTTCTGGGAATAACATAGGTGGTTGGTCAGCAAGTCCTAACATTAATTTTGAAACAGTAAAGAATAAGGACTAAAGAGCTACCTTGTGAACTCAAAGCATGGTAGAAAAAGTATGAAGAAAAGCAATCTCCACTGTGAGACCGAGTGATATCTGAACTCTCATTTGCAAAAGTATTAAGACATATGACTTTGGGGTTTGGGTGATTTTTTTTAAAAATTTGAACTGGTAGGTTCATAAAAATACCTGTGATAAAAGTGTCAGTATATACAATCAAATTTATTCATAGGCAGACTTCCCTCCATCCTCATAAAGTTTTCTTTTTAAATGCAATTTAGTACTTCCTACATAATCTGTGAGGTTCAAACAGGTGACATACTACATTGTTTTTAATTAGAGTGATCTTCTTCAAAATCCATGGGCAAGGCTCATTAGAGATCAATACTGACAGCAATGAAAAACTAAATCTGTTCCCACACAGATGAATTACAGCATGGGCAGAGTAAGAGTAAAATTCCATAACAATTCTGACCCAACAAGTAAAATGTTATTCACCTTCCATGCCCATTCTTCAATCCCAGACTTTTCCATTGAGGCAGCCAATAAAGCAGCCAATTGCGATATGCCCACTATAAATCCTACCAAAGAGCAACAATATGTCTTACATGGCTCACTAAAAAAAGCATCAAAATAGCAACTCTCGGCCATCGCTGCACCAGGTATGTGTTCTCACTACATACCAGATCCACCCCTGCCCCCCCCGAAGCTCATGTGATCCATACTACCAAAGATTTATGGATCAATCAACACATTCAGTAGATATTTTAATTAATTTGCGACCTATGCTCTCTGCCCTTTCATCAATACATTAATGGTTTCCACGTAACATGGACTATCTTAGCAAAATGTATGCTATTCTTTACAAACAGCAAGTAACTTCTTGAAGTTTAAAAACAAACAGAAAAAATGTAATTAGGCTTTTCAGAGCGCATTGCATCTTAGCTGCAAAAAGCAAACGCAGATTACAAAGAGGCTTCTGAATATCTAGTAATGGCAGCACGCTCACAGAAAGAGTGAGATTTACTATCAGTTATAACTGCTAAAATGAGAGCAAAGCAAGAATAATATCTGCCAGTAACTGTATTAATGGGAGATTGTTATGGAAGCCATTTAAGGAAATGCAAGAGTTAGAATGGCATAATGATGCAGCTGCAGAAGAAAAAAATGTGCATGTTGTTAATATGTTGTTGTATAGCTTCAGACATTTAAATTAATGAACTAATTTCAAACCTCAAAATGCCAAGCACCCCAGTGACCATACACTTTCCATAAGAATTGTGCCTATTTTATTTCCATGAAAGTCTTAAGTAAAATTTCCATTAGCCTTTAACTTGAATAACGTGCAGTTTCCATAGAATAAGATTGAAAAATCATGAACAGTAACAAAATGTAATGCAGTAAATCCACCACGTTCAAGATCTATTTTTCAAACTATTCATCATCTCCAAATAATTGTATAAGATCAGCAGAAGTATTCCAAATACTCAGGAGAGGAAATGCTGTTCTAGGTAATATGTAGATGCAAGACTGAATAAAAGAAAATTAATTTCTTCCACAGTTTTTTTCATCATTTAAATACCACTTCTGAATACTCTCAACACTGACAAAAAAGCTTTGTTTTAAAACGCTATTTAAAAAATTGCCTGGTATTTTTGTTGGGTTTTTTTTTAAATCTGTATCCTAAATTGATTAAACTATACAAGCTGTCATTTTTCATGTCACATTTCTACTCGGTATGTTTTGAAAAGGCTAAGCTACTGAATCATTAAAAATAGGGAGTGTTTGCATAATGTAAATACTGCTGGCAAACTACTAACTGTAGAGCTGGTAAGATGCCTTAGTAATAATATGTAGCCACTGATGTAATATTACAAATTTTTCTTACTACTCAAAGTTGCCATTTCACCAATACGTGTGCCTGTTCAAAATGTTATTCCAGCACAGGGCAGGAATCCTGGCAGCTGTATTTATTCCCTGGGATCTTACAATATTATTAAAATATTATCTATAAAAAAGATGTGAAATATATGTTATCTAAGCTCCATTATCTTGACACGTAAAAGCCAAAGAGTACTTCTGTAAGGTTCGAATTCCCAAGAGAAAAAGAGCTCAGATCCCGTCTGCAAGCACACAATGGAATCACAGCTGACGATGCACATCTTTTTCTGGATGTCTCCATATGCTCAGGAGGGTTTCCCCCCCCCCCTNCGTTTCTCCCTCTCCACCTCCCTTGCTCCCAGCATTACATTGAAGGATTTGTCATTATCTGCCGCCAGGAGTATGAGACTGTTTTAACAACTAACAAAAATGAAGTAGTGCAGTGAACTTCATCTCATTTAAAAATAAAAAGAAGGGATCCTGCCAGAGTAGCCATCTGTAAAATTAACTAATAGTAGAAAAAGGGTGGTTGAATGGATGCTGTAATATACCTTTATGAAGTAAGTATCAATGTTACTCTGTCCTTAGTTTAAAACCTTGTGTTAAAGAGTATATATATATGTATACACACTGTAACAACACACCTAACCTTTGACCTCCAAAGCCAAACATAAAAATAAATGAATACGGAGCATTTTAATGTCTGTAAGAATACTGCAGAAATGTGTGGGATTTGTTAAATTCTTTACACCTATTTGCATACGAACTGCATTGTTTAGAGAGGCCAACCATAGCAAACGTACAAAAAGTGAGCGTGGCAAGAACAGTTTCAGTTCAGCATTCCCCTTCTCAGACGCACAATCTACTGGCACTCGGCAGACAAAGAGAGTTACGCTTGTACTTGAATTTGGTACCCGTCTTTAGTTTGGCTTTTCCTCTTAAACGAGCTGAGAGCATCCTCAGTGCTTAGAGCTCAGTAAGCCTCTGCAATCTCCGCAGTTCTGGTGTAAGATGCTGGAATAACTCCGGCTGCGCGCAGAAGCCCAGGTCTTGCCAATGAGACAGCGACATCAGCAACAAAGGCAAGGAGCAGAAGACAGTGGGCATTGTAGCAGCAGCTGGCTCAGCTCACTCACGGACATTGTTCCTCCTGCTGCAGAACCTGGGCTCCCCGCAGATGGGCTAGAGGCCGGAGGGAGAAGTTGGGAATGCCCACGCTACGGACTGCTCACATGCCTCTTTCGGCAGAGCCTTTCAGCGAGCAAGCTAAACGATTATAAAAAGCGCAAGCGTTATTCTTAAATAATTAATTTTGACCGCAGAGCTCCAGTTTAATGCAATACACTACACTACATGGGAGTAAATCCCTAGTATTTTCTATTTTTTCCACCAGGAATAATCTCTGGCTCTTTTCTCTCCCAAGTAACATAGTTCCAGTCTACCAACTCAAATTCAACTGCCTTATTCCAAAAGTACCATTCTTGATAGCAATAAAGTATTCCCTCCTCAAATGTCTCGACTTTCAAATTTAGCACCGACACCACCAGGACGCACAACAAGGAACACAGGGAGATGTATACATTCAGTAACCAAGTGTCCTCAGACATTGCAGAGATACTCATGAAGCATGTCACACATGGATGCTTTTTTCCCTAGCGAAGGCCACAATCTTGAGAAAATACAAAGTTGAGAAATCTTCAGTTTTTATGTGAAATAAGCGAGTATGGTGGCTGAAAAAAATGAGATGATTACACCCCCTTTGTCAGGCATTTATTGCATAATGCTCACCAAAATGAGATAAAAACATATTAAAAATGACGGGGCTCCTCAAATACTCGCACAATGTTAAAAAAGATCAACCCTTCTTTTTAAAGCTGTTCTCAGTATTTCTCAAGGTCGAGTCCATGATGAAGTATTTTGTTTGAGACCTCAGATGACCAAGACTGGCTGCGAACACAAAGCTTACCATGCAGCTTACCACAGCACTTCTCATAAACTTTGATACTAGCCATTTGGGGACAATTTACATCTTTCTTTATCTCCCGTGGCACAGCGGAGCCGACTCCTGTGTTCCAGTCCCCACGGAGCCGTACCACAAACGCCAAAAGAAGGGACACACGTGCAGGAGCACCCGTACGTGCCAGCACCCACGTCCGTACGCGCAAATATGCACAAGCCTGGTATATCCTATTTGTGACACTGACGTAAACAAGCAAACGTCCTGAAAACTACGTAGGAGGCGCAGTACCTACACCGACTGTGACAAAACGACCTGTTTCCATTCACAGTGGTCTCAAGCTGCATGTAGGCAAACAAGAGCCCTGCTTTGGGGAATAATAGTTCCGGTATGACGCTAACGAGGGTGCGCAATGCTGTCATTTCTCTGAGACCATCCACCCGAGCAGACCAGCAGCTCTCTCCCTTGAGGCAGCTGGCAGAGGATTCCCCCATGAGAGGAGCCCACCAGGTGGCCCAACGCCGCCATCGGGTTGTAAAGGGCCAGGAAAGTAACTGGCTGGAGTTGATTTTATAGTTCGGTACATAAAAACCCAAAGGGATAAAAAAACCCAAACAACCAAATACAAAACAAAACCAAAAATCACACCCCAAATGACTGCCTTCAGCCACTATGGCAGCAAACGAAGAACAAACAAAAAAATGCTTTAAGGAAAAAGGCTGGCAGTCTTAAAACTGCGTACTTATTTACAGCGGCAATAGAGCTCTGCCGTAACTGCCATAGCCAGACACTATACGCTTAGCTCAAACTACACTTAAATACCATTAAAATACTATCGGTTCAGTTCTAAAGCCTATTCATCTGCTTCCGACTACTCTGCAAGAACACATACGAAGAGAGAAAGGCAAACCCGATTTATTATTACTGAGCAAGCAGAGCATTCTCCTTTCACAAGGAGACTCTTTCCTGGCTAAATCACAAGTGCGTTTAGGCAGCGGGCTCCCACATGCGCACGCTTCAGACCGAAGTACACGGGCTAAAGACAAACCGCGATTCAGGTGTCGTTATTTCCCGGTGGCGACCGGCAACCTCCCTCCCTGCCTTTTTTTT
>VZSF01004188.1:1075653-1102877 GCA_013398295.1 Chionis minor
GGCCGCCATGTTCCCGTTTTAATAACTGCCTGCTTGTTTATTTCAATGGAGACCCTCCCACCACTCGCCCTCCTCCTCCTCCTCCTCCCCTTCTCCCCAGCGGAGGGCTGGACGGGGAGGAGGCGGGGGGAGGCACAAGTCACTCCCTCCTGCCCCCGAGCGCGGCGGCAGCGGCCGGGCCCCGCGCGGGGGGAGGCCGGGCCGGGGCAGACGGACGGAGGGGCGGACGGACGGACGGGCGGACGGAGGGACAGTCAGTCGGCAGCGCTGTCGCCGCCGCCCGCCGGAGCGCGGGTCTGCGCCCGCTCCCCGCCCGCGGGGACAATGGCAGCTCGCTCGCTCGCAGCCCTGCGCAGCGCTGCCGGGAGCCTCCTCCTCGGCACCCGGGCGGGGGAGAAAGGAGAAGGCGGGTCGGCGGCGGGGAGCGGGGAGGAAAAGTCCGTGGCCCTCGGAGGGCGACACTGTGAATGTGGCCCGCTGCCGTCCGCCCGCGGGGCAACCTCCCTCCCGAGCGGACCGGAGCGATCAGCCCTGAGGAGGCTGTCGGGGGCCCATGTCCGCAAAAAACAGGGAGGAGGAGGGGAACGATCTTACTTCCCTTCTTTGCCCCCGGAAAAAAAAAAAAACCAAACACAAACAAACAAACAAACAAACCAACCCCCAAAACCAAAACAACAAAAAAACCCCATACTGAAAATCGTGCCACAAATACACAGCATCAACTGTATCGCACTCACGGGGAGGGGGCAGGGGGGGTTGGAGGGGGCGGGAAGAGGATGCAGGTTTTTCCTAGGTTGGAGGAGTGAATACACGAGTTAAAAATTATTAAGGTCTTGGAGGGTGATCGGTAAACATTGCCCTTAGTTCAAGAAGCAGTCCACAATGCAGAAATCCTCTCCAAAAAAAAAAAAAAAAAGCGCCTTACATTTTCATGTGTGGAGAAGGGCGAGCTATACTCGACATATTACAACTACTGTTATTCCTGATATTTTCTCGCATGGGTGTGCAGCCCCACGTGTTTCCGCAGCTCTCCACAGATTATACATTGTTACTGGTGGTATGGCTAACTCTGTTTGCAATTGGGCTCCTCCAATACTTTTTTTCACCATAACCCTTATTTTTCGGATGGTTACATTTTGCCCTACTGTGCTGCATACAATTTCCCATACTTGTGCCTGACTCAGTTTTCTAAAGCTTTTTTTCCCTTTCATTGGGCAAAAATAGTTCAATTGTTTCTCCAAACAAATTAAAGGAAAACTGTCTTTCTCACTCTCCTCCCCCATGTTAAAAAAAAAAAAAGCGTTTGCAACCACGTCGCTAAAAACTTGTAATATTTTCCTCTTCTGGAGATAGACCTTTGGCATGGGAGTGATGGCCAAGAGAAATCAATTTGAATTTAGTCCCATTAGGAAATGGGGGTGGAGGGATTGTAGTTTGTATGTGCTCAATTAGAGCTTTGCTGCTAAATTAACCAGAGATCCTACCTACATTAAATGCCGCTGGTTTAGAGGGAGTACTTTTGGCGTCATCTCCAGAAGACAAATGAGCGTGCTCCAGTGTTGGGCTGCAGCAGCTGGGGAGGACAACTTTCTCAATATCTCGCCCCATCAGTCGTACCCGGCAGAGAAGTTACTCTGACTTCAGGAAGCTCTTACGCTCTGCCCATAGACAGGCAGCGAAGAGATTGAAGGTTAATTCTGTCTGGAGTGCAGAGAAATCAAGAGTATTACCTTGAAATAACATGGCAAATGGAAGTTCCTTGTATGTGAAAAAAAAAAAAAAACAAACCTGGGGCAAAGAGTTCTGGAGAGACAGATCTTTTCCTCTGGCCTCATTTGTTATATCTGCACAAATCTCTGTAGCAAATAAGCTAACAGTTATAGAGGCAATAATCTCATTTACCTCCACAGTCGTAATTCATTCGTTCTCCTGTGCTAAGTGAAACAAAGTGGTCTGCTGGGGGGTGGGGAGGCGGGGGAACCAAAACCAAAACCGAAACAACTATGTCTTTAATGTTATGACCGTGAGCAGATCGATTTAGAATTGCACAGGTAATTTTAATTCTAGTATTTCTTATTTATGAAAGCTTGATTTTTTTTTCCAGCTTCATACTTCCTTTAACATGACCAAAAGTCTTTACAAAGACTTTTATTATATTTTATTAAGACTTTAAGGATGAAGATGCTGTAGTACAAACATGAAAGAGAGCCCATGTAACACAAAGTTTATGGTCTCAACATTGAAAAAACCTCTGAGTTTGATGCGGCTGAGTGTCCTCGTCAAACTGGGTGAGAGGGGGTATTTAACTAGAGACATATGCTTAGACCCATTGAAATTTGTTACAAGCTTCTAACTCCCAAGCAAATACATTTTGTCATCTAAGGCCAAAACTCAAAACTGTGGTTACAAATATCGCTGTGTGCAAAGGCCAGCAATTATGCTATTCATAACTGCTATTCTTTAAAGGGAAAGCATCATCTTCCAGGTGGGAAACAAGATTTGATAAACACATTTATGTTTACAAATACTTAAAGGGAGGGTGTCAGGAGGAGGTAGCCAGTCTTTTTTCAGTGGTGCCTAGTGACAGGACAAGGGGCAATGGGTATAAAAGTGAATATAGGAAGTTTCATCTCAACGTAAGGAGGAACTTTACTTTGAGAGTGGCAGAGCACTGGCACAGGCTGCCCAGAGAGGAGGTGGAGTCTCCAACTCTGGAGATATTCCAAACCCACCTGGACGCCATCCTGTGCAACCTGCTGTAGGTGGACCTGCTCTGGCAGGGGGGTTGGACCAGATGATCTCCAGAGGTCCCTTCCAACCCGCTGTAGGTGGACCTGCTCTGGCAGGGGGGTTGGACCAGATGATCTCCAGAGGTCCCTTCCAACCCTTAACACTCTCTGATTCTGTGATTTCAGTGCCGGACTTTATTCAGCATTACAGCTCTTTTCTGAACTTTCTCCAGAGTCACCATTGCTGCATGGTGCTGACTAGAGCTGGGCTTAGTTTTTCAACAGAAACTTCATCTGTTCTAAATGAGAGTAATATGAACTTTCTGTCACCCTTTCATATTCATCCTTCCATTTATACTTCAATTTGTGCTGGCTATTTTGTTTACAACATCACTTTATACATTCACTTGATTATTCACTGTGATCTGCAAACCTTTACCAGTGTGAAATTTAACACGGAGAGAAATTTTTAGTTATTTTGTATTTTCAGTGAAGTTTGGTTCAATTTCCTCTCATAACTTTTTATTTTATTTTTCTAAACCTACAGGCAAAAACCATCAGAATCTGAACACAACCATGTTTTCCTGATCAGTATAACCATATATTGTCAATGTCCTTTTTTCTTACTTACTTTCTATGTAACAGATTTCTTAAAAAATTGGTATGTAGGGTACTGTGAGAAAACTGGCATTTGCAGGTGTGTTTCTAACTGATTTTCAAGTTAAAATTGTTCTTCCATAAGGTGAAAGGTTATGAACAAATTGTTGAATGCTTATGAACTTGGTGGGCCACTCAGGCATGGCTGCTGTCTCATCAAGCTCTATCTGCAGCTTTACCACATAGCGATGAAGGGTTTACGTGCACCTGCTGACACCTGGGCTATATGTAATGCAGCTGTTGGTGCACAAAGCCTTTTTCATAAGCAGCTGCATTTACCCCGTAGAATCATTCTGCCCACCTTTATGGGAAACTGAGTCCCCACTTGCTCGTTAACCTTCCCAAGTGGATTTCAATACGGTCTTTATGAACCCAGTAAGATTTTTGTTGACACAGTATATACCTAACTCGAACCCACAAAGAAAACATAATGAAAGTTAACACCATTTAAACACACTGTAACGTCTTCATCCTCTTCGGGGTGTGTGTGGGGGGACCTGTCTTCAGGTTGAACCCCCAGGTCCAAGTAGGGCCAATTTTGATGTTATGCCAGATTTCTCAGGGTCATATTCAGCTGAGGGTTTACTGTTTCCAATGATGGAGATTCCACAGCCTCTCTGGGCAACCCGTTCCAGTGTTTGACCGCATTTGTGATCCCTCCCTGGTATCTCATAGGTCTCTTCCAGCTTGCCCCTGTTACCTCTCACCGTGAAAAGGCCTCTGTGAACCTCCAAGAGGGCTCCATCTTCTCTATACCTACCCATCAGGTAGCTGAAGAGAACAATAACATTCTGTTCAGCCTTCTCTTTTTAAGACTGAACAGCCTGACCTTCTCAGCCTCTTCTTGTACGTCATGTACTCCAACCCCCTCACCACCGTGGCAGCCTTCCTCTGGATTTGCTTTTTTGTGTCCATGTTCTTCCTGTACCAGCTAACTCAAAACTCCACACAATAGTCCAGATGTGATCTCACAAGTACTCCATAGATGGGAATTACCGCTTTCCTCAACATGCTGGCTATTCCCTTGCTATTACGGCCCAGGATGCCCTTGGCCTTGGCACACTGCTGATTCCTTGTTGCTCCCCAGGATCCCCAAATACATTTTTGCAAAGCTGTTTTCTATCCACTTGACCCCAGCTCATAAAGCGTGTGGCTATTCCGTTCCAGTTGCAGGATGCTGCACCGGCATTTGTTGAACTTTATGAGATTCCTGACAGTCTGTTTCTCTACCCTGCTGAGGTCCCTTCAGTGCACTGACCAATTCTTCCCAATTTGCTGTCCTCTACACTTCATCTCATCACTGAGGTCTCTGACAAAGATGTTACACGGTATCAGCCTCAGTATCCACCCCTGAAGCACACTGACCACCAGCTGGACCTGCTACTGCTCATCACAGCCCTTGAGCCCAACGGCCCAGCCAATTTTCCACCCAACTTATCTCCCACTTATCTGTTTCATACCTCCCTGATGTGGTTAAAGGAGGTCTATGGGTGATTGTGTCAAAAGCTTTGCTAAAGTTAAGGTAAATTACATCCACCGCTCTCCCCTTCTCCACAGACTCAGTTACCTCGTTACAGAAAACAGCCAGGTTTGTCAGGCAGAATTTGTCCTTTGTAAACCCTTACTGCCTGTCCCCAGTCACCTTCTTCTCTTTCAAACACCTGGACATGGTATCCAGGAGGATTTACTACTTAATCCTCCCACAGACTGAGGTCAGGCTGGCTGGCCTGTAGTTCCCTGTCTCTCCCTCCTTGAGGACGGACATGACATTTGTCTTTTTCCAGCCACCACGCTTTTCCCCCAGTCACCACCACCTTCACACAGTACACACACAAACCTGTCGTGATACACATACCCTGCTGTTACGAGTTACTGTGCCCTCTGAGCTCACATCATATCTCCAAACTATCACTGATTACCCTCCTTTCATTAGCCGTTTACCACCTTCGTCCCTCTCAAAATAACACATTGACTTATATGACACTAGGTTCTTTTAAATCATCTAGGATCTGGCTCAAATCCTTCAATGCCATTTGATACAGTGGACTCTTGAAGTGAAGAGCATATCCTAGGTGTATAGTGCTTGTGTGCTAAAACTAAAAATATTGGGGTTTTTTTTGTCCTAGAAAAACTTCAGACATAAAAAAAAATAATTTATACCTCAAATAACAAACTTGTCAATTAAAAAGTAGCTAATCAAACATCTTATTGTATGTTGATGTCTTATTAATTCAATAATTTTTATCACATTCATTTTTTAAAGTCAGATAACCTTGAAAATCTCCATACTTTTTTTAAATACAAGAAATTAATCTACATCAATTTCACCTTATAAAATGTTTTTGAGTTATAAATGTACAGGGGAAGAATTAGATCTTTAATCAATATTTGTGCAAATATTTTTATACTAGAACAAATGACTCATTTTACTCATGCTACTTCAGTAGCAGTTCATGCTAAGACAAAATAATGTTCAACTGAGGGAAATATACCTGTAGAGCACAACTGCTATACTAGTACCAGAAGTATTGTAATATTATGCCAAAACCATTGCATTTTTACTTTGCTGGACCTGCACCTCCATTTACCCAGTCCACTTGCTTCTGCCACTTCCCTTCAGCGATTGCATCCACATGAAGGTCTGAATCAGACAATCAAAATCTGCCCCTGAAGTTCTCCCACACTGCTGAGCAGGTGGCGCCAAATTCCAGCCATGAGAAAATGGGTAGTGCCTACTGGGCACTCCTGGACAGCCTGCTGGAGATGACCCTGCTTGAATCATAGAATCATAAAGCGTTAGAGGTTGGAAGGGACCTCTGGAGATCATCTGGTCCAACCCCTCGGGTGGTCTCCGACTCCACCACCTCTCTGGGCAGCCTGTTCCAGCGCTCTGCCACCCTCAAAGTCAAGAAGTTCCTCCTCATGTTCAGATGGAACTTCCTATATTCAAGTTTGTGCCCATTACCTCTTGTCTTGTCACTGGGCACCACTGAAATTAGACTGGACCCCTCCTCCCAGCACCCTCCCTTTAAGTATTTGTAAGCATTGATGAGATCCGTTCTCAGTGTTCTCTTCTCCAGACCAAAAAGACCCAACTCCCTCAGCCTTTCCTCATAAGAAAGATGTTCCAGCCCCCTAATCATCTTTGTAATCATTCACTGCACCCTCTCCAGCAGTTCCCTGTCCTTCTTGAACTGGGGAGCCCAGAACTGGACACAGCACTCCAGATGTGGCCTCACCAGGGCAGAGTAGAGGGGGAGGATAACCTCCCTCGACCTGCTGGCCTCACTTCTCTTGATGCACCCCAGGATGTCATTGGCCTTCTTGGCCACCAGGGCACATTGCCGGCTCATGATCATCCTGTTGTCCACCAGGACTCCCAGGTCCTTCTCTGCAGAGCTGCTTTCCAGCAGGTCAGCCCCCAACCTGTACCGGAACAGGAGGGTTGGACAAGATGACCTCCAGAGGTCCATTCCAGACTCAGGAATTCTGGGGCTCTGTGATTCTCTTTGCAGGAAACAAAATTCTTTCTGCTACGCTGCTTTATTTCACAGCGCTATCCCAACTTCTCCAATCATTCTTCTCTTTAAGCATTTTTTTTTCTTTGGGCCTTTCCCCCCGCCTTTTATCTTTACTTTTGCTAGTCTTACTCTCTGTCTCTCCCATATTCTCATCCTCCAGCATGTGCTTAACAACAGTTATACCATGACATACTCTGTATATTCATGCAGTCTGTTCAAAAAGGCATTGCTGTTCCTCCTACTGAGGATTAAAAAAACCCAGCTCACCCCTATACTCTGACTTAAACCAAAAATGTAATCTGCACACACATTAAGGGGTATAACTGAGCTACATATAAGAAATAGAGCTAGAAGTGTTTCGTTATGGTTTTGCTCTTTAGAGTGATGGTTTTGTAATTACACTGTTGAACTTACCTTTTGTTTAGAATTGTGTAACAGCGCCTTCTTCCCTTGATTTTCTGCACTTGAATACATATTTTTTTGTACCTTCACAAGAACTTGATAATAAAGAGCAGTGCTGAGGAAGGGCAGAATCCAAAGCCACCCCACCATTAGCAAGCGGAGATGTGTACACCTTGACAAGCCCCCTAGACACACCCTTTGTGCTGCTCTCTTTGGGATGTGCTCTGAAAAATTATTCTAAGGCAGCTTTATTAATTCATATTTAACAATTACCTCTCATCACTGACCACATACATTAGAATGTTTGCCTCCCAAATAGCAATGATTGTGCAACCCCCAGCCTAAGTGGCCCTACTTCTTGTATGTTGAATGTACTTTTTAAATTCACTATTAGCCTTGAGTAATTCACTGTTACATCTTGAGGATGATCAACCTGTCTTCTCCATTGGCCACTTACTGTGTAAATCTAGAGTTATGTACACATGTAAATTTACTAGTTCATGTAATTAGAGCACAGAAAATATAAAAAAACCCCAAAACCTCAGAGTGGTGGTGAAGCATGTTTTTAACCAGCAAAAAAAACCTCAGCGTGTCTGGACAAGTAGCACATTTCATGCAGCAGACTTAAGATCTGCCTCTCTATGTTGCAGTTCTTAATGCCATTATGAAAGAGATGAAATCAAGATGGAAGGATGACAGCGATTTAGTCACAGAACCAGTTAAATGGCTTTCCAAACCTGAGGTCACAGATAGCTTTTTGATTTACAGATAACACAGAAGCTTGGTCTTACAAACCTTTAGCTGAAGTAAATAAAATCCAGAAAGTATGAAGAAGGAAATAGAAGGAGCCTGGTTTCACTTCAGGATAGAGTTAAGAGTTTTATGTTCCAAGCCCTGTAAATTCAGACATTCAGCTGCTAGACGGTGCTTTTTTTTTTTTTTTTAAATTTATTTTTATTATTATAATTACCTTTGCATTAGAGCTTCTTAAGGGCATGGTTTTGGTTCTACTTCCACCCCTGAACTCCAGAATAAACAAATTTTTGTATGGAATTATTTAATCTAACAAATATTGGGAAAATTTTATTGTCCCTGAGTTTTTTGGACTACACAGTTGGACAGAGCTTTTCCATCCCCTCAGACTGCCCCATTTCACTGGAATGGGACTGCCCCATTTCACCGGAATGGAATGCCCTCTGAAAGCATCTTGGCATCAGCTTCATCTGACTCACCAGAAGAAAGCATCAGCCATGGGGGACAGTCATTCTTAAAGACGGAGCCAGAGGGTGCAGAGCAACCAGAAGAGTTGAAGATTTCCCTGATCAGCTTTGAACATCTGTCCTTCCCTTCCCCACGCAGCTCCTCAGATTTGCAGACTCCTTGTTCAAGGTGGTCTTCCTGAACTGGCTTCCCCCACTTTTGGACTTTAGGAGCAGACACTATTACCACATGAACCTCCAGATGTAGGATCAAGATGACACATTGCTCACAATACAGCGGGCAGTTCTAGGGTTTTATTTCTCCTTTCGTGTATCAGGAAGGAAAGGTAACGGTGTAGAGTTTTAAACAATTGCTGGGCATCGAATTAGCACCTCTCGGAAATGAGTCTCAGCTCCAGCCTCCTCGCACGCTCAAGTGGACAGCTCTGGATCAGTAAAAGATAGTTCATGTTTCTGAAGTTGCGATCCTACCAGAGAACATTCTCACATCTCTGTGTTTTCTAGCCAGAGATACTGCTTTTGGTTTTACTATATGTGCCTGTTTTATATCCATCAAATATTGCTCACCAGGAAATAGCAAGGTTGGCAACGCCAAGGCTGAAGGAGAAGAGGCTACAATTGTATTACATTTTGGAAGTTTTTTTTATGCCCTCCCACTCCACTTGAGTTCTCAAATACATTTGTGATAATTATCATAAGGAGTGCAAACCCAAACATTAAACAGTAAAGCTGTTTCGTAAAAACAAACGAACAATCAAAAAAAAAAAAATGATAAAAGGAACCAAGAGAGAAATGGATAAACTAACTTAGGGCTTGTATTTGCAGTAAGATAATAATTGCTTGAATAGGTGCTTGAAAGATGATGCAAATGAACCGAATGTTTTGGAAAAGCACAATTTGTAACCGCGCGTGTGTACTTACGCGTAACTTAACCAACTCAACCTCACCATTGTCTGGTGACTCCAACCCGAGGGCTGAGGTAATGGGCTCTGTCAATAGTTGTGCTTGCACGGTTTAAATCAACAAGTGTTTTGCAAGAGCCACCCAAGGCCTGACGTTCAGAAGACAAGCGGCACAAAGCTTGCTCTCCTCCCCTACCTTTGCCGTCCTTCCTAGGCTGTCCCTTCGCAGAAGATGACTTGCAACCCTAAGCTTTCCCCTCCCCGTTTTGACTCTTATAATTAAGAAACACCCTGCGTTAGACAATTCGAGCATATTTGATGAGATGATTACAGATGCTGTGCTCACTGGGATGCAGGCTTCCAAATTGTCCTCTCTGTATATTTCTCTATACAGTCTCAGCCTTACGCTTACCAAAGGGGAAAAAAAAAAGTCCTATGAAGAACAGGCTGAGCTGAGACCGAGTTGTCCTTTTTTTTGCATCAGAGTGCCAAAGTGTGAGGGGAAATTTAATTTCTGTACAGAAAACTAGCACATTCCCTCCTAGTTTAAATACAGCTGGGTTGGTTAAATATATACCCTGAATCCAGAAAAAAAACCCCAACCAAGATCCTGAGGCTGAAAGAGGTCAAGAGGCCATCTGTGTCCACCCACTTCTTTTAAGGCAGGATGATCAACACCTATTTCTCTCCTAATGCATTCGTCTAACCTGTTCCTAATGACCTGTGATGAAGACATCTCAGCCTCCTAGGCCACTGCATCCTCTGCTCCCCTCACAATGCTTTCGAATGCTTCAACATGGTTTCTTTTGCTGCATTTTAGGCCTTTATCTTCGCCCTAAATCTACTGTAGATATGGAGGGGTTTCTTTTCTTTTTTTTTTTCCTTTTTTTTTTTTTTTTCCAATTCTCGCCCTTATGCAGAGCTGCTGCAGGGTTTCTCCTCAGTGTTTTGTAGTCTGAGCAATCCCAGTTCCTTCCAGCTCGCCTTTTAGGGCATGTTATGCTGGTCTCTGCTCATTCAAGCCGCTATGGACCTACTCCAGTTGGTGCAGAGAAAAGGATGCATTTTGGATACTGAGCATACTGCTTAGTTTGAGGCCTTACTGATGCTGAAAGCGTGACTTCATTTGCCACGCAGGCTGTATGTCCCTTTCCACATCCCAATAAGCGTTTTATTCCTTCCCTACCCCTCTGACAACATGGCATTGCTCACTGTTGTTCAGAGATCAGATCCACCACCCTGATTTTAGGACCCCCAAATTTAAAAATGCAGTTTAATACATTATTATAGACATATGTAAAGACATATATCACTTCAACTGAAGGCCTCATCCAGACATTATTTAAAAAAAAAAAATAATTAAAGAATGAAATCTAACAGAGGTGTTTAGAGCCCTAATGTGTGTACATTTTGGCAAGATCAAAACTCTAAATCAAAGCATAATAAACAAAGAATATTGCTACTGCTTGTGGGTGGACCTGCCTGAATTTTTCAAAGACAGCGGCGCATACATTATTTCCTGTACTGGACCTATTTCTACAAATCAGAATCAGAAACATCGGAAAACCACTCTTTTAACTACAGGAAAGTCTTGATAACATCTCATTATAGTCTTAAGCCAAACGGTTTGATTTGTGGGAAAAAAACCTCCAAGGGTGGAGAAAGATAATATTTATGTCTATGAAACTGAGGTGGTCACATTTGCTCAGGTATTCTGCTCATACCTGGGTATTTTTTGAAAGAGGGCGCATAACTATAGGTTCAAACAGGGAACTACACTTCTGCTATTGCAGCGATTAATTTTTGAACGGGATCCCATTTTGCTAAGGACTGTACAAGTTTATTGCAAAAAGATTTTCCCTGGCCAAACATTACAAGCTAAATACCAGATAAGGACCGGGTGGACTGGGGGGAAAAAAAAAAAAAAGGAAGATCAAAAATAAATAAAATCCCAACCTACAACCCCCACCCTCACCCTGCACCTAGAGAATGGAGTTAAAAGGAACAATGAAAAATTGGCCAAGTACAGGGTTTGGTGTGATAGAGAGGTGTCCTACTCCAGCAGCTGCTTAACTGTGGTTGAGTCACTCTTGGTAGAAACTAGAGCAGGGTAAACAATGCAACAATTCAAAAAATTCAGGAGACACCCTCAGGTAAGTGCTTTGGCAAATATATTTAGCTTTGCCGGGGATACTCACTGAGACTACTTACATGCCTAAGCACCTTGCTAATCGAGAGGCTATTTAAGCTGTTGGGAGTCAGAAATTGAAATGTGTTTGTTTGTGTGAAGCTGGTGGGCCTGGTTTTAGGCAGCTCTTGCAAGACAGAATCATGCGGAATACAATACGCCTTCCCAAAATGCCTTCAGTTGAACTTATTTGCTACCTATATATTTTTAGAGATCATTTTCAATACTCGTTATTGTAGATCCATGTACTCCTTTTTTTTTCTCTGTTAAAATGAAAAATACCAATGAGAGAAATTAATCAATCCAACACTTCAGTATTCATAAACCTACAATTTTGAAACAAAGGACGTTTGCAAACAGAAAAAAGCTTTTTTAGGAATTACTTAAATCTTATCCCCCACTGCTTTGATAAAAGCTTTCATTTTCTTTTAATAACAACGATAAAGAAGGAATCCTGGATCATGACATGTAGAACGAGTACTAGTCAAGGAAAGTAATGTAAAATTGCACATAACTTGTGTACAACTTTGTGTCAATATTCATAAATATAATACATTATGTTTTGTTATTGGTAAATACAGAGCACAGGGTTTCATTTTCCATACCAACTGTCTTACATGCAATTTGCAATTTTATGACAAAATACATTTTACTTTGTAATCTACCCATAAGAACAGAGTAAAATATTACATACCCCTATTAAATGGATCATATCCCTTTTCTCTGGAGGAGCTGCTCACGATATTATTCAAGAACTCAATTTGATTTGTTACTTTAAAGTGTGTTAAATTCCTCAGTGCCTGTTTCTTACCATCCTCTTCACTGACACATTGTTTGTGAATACTTGCAAATTTTGGTGGAGTAAAAAAAAAAAATCTTGGTTAGAGAAGTCATGTATTGTATTTCTATTTAACCGTCAGATGGCCTACACAGCTATGTAGCGCTAAATTGCAATTTGATTTTTATAAGAGGACACACAAAAATAAGCAGTCGTTGATAGAGCCCATGGTTGTTTGTATTATATTCCACCATTAAGCTTATTTCCCAAGAATTTTCTCACTATTCCGTCAAAAACTAGAAAACGTAAATGATAACCACGGATACCAAGGAGAGCATGAGCAAGGAATAGTAGGCTTGCCTGCATCGAGTAAGTCTTCCCAATTCACATGACTCAAACAAGAAAATCAAGTAAGCTGGCAAACCCCAAACAATGGAATGAAGAAGTAATGCAAGAGTAATTCCTAATTAATGCTGTTTATTTTGTAGAAGCCGAGTATTTAAACATTTGGGATCTCATCTGAACACCATTATTCAGAAGATGTTGCTTTTAAAACCTATATTTATCATTTGTAATATAATGCATTATATGTCAAAATGTGCCTATATACACATTATAGGCATAAAATGCCACCTATAAAATCACCAGCTGTAATTATTCATACTCATTGTAATTAAATAAGCTCAAGTCAAAGCAGAGACAAAGTAAGAGAAGCTAAAGGAGGAAAAGATAAAAACATGCATATTTCTGGGCAGATAAAATTCTAACAAACAAGAATACTTTCAAGAGATAATTTATCTTCTTTACATGCAAAATGCCAGTTTGGTGACTAGAGTAAGAAATTCTGGAAATTAAATGCAAATGAAGGTGAAAGTGAAAATCAGGTTATTTCTCACACAAGGAAGTGTACATACATATTAGATATCCCATAATCCATAACCAAATCATGATTGAATTGCTACTTCAGAGCAACTGAAAAGGTTTACTACAAAAAGAAAAAAAAACACCCACCAAAACGAAGTTCCTGAATAGTCAATGTATGGAAATATCTCTTTATTTATACCTGCAGCAACAGGATCTCAAATTTCTTATGTTCCTGTAAGACCTACCTACCTAAAATCCAGATAGGAAAAACATGAGAAAATACTGTGCAGACTGCAAGAAGGATAAAATCTACATTGAAATATAGCGTGATTTTATTGAAAAAAGCTGCCAAGAGAGACAACGTGAAGATTCAACCCCATACTATGTTTTGTAAATGCAAGTATTATTCTAAATACAAGCAGAAAGGAACCTCGCCCTACCTCAAATCATAGTGTCTGCAACTACCACTTACTTTAAAAAAAAAAAAAAAAAAAGAGGGCTTTGTAGTTCTGGTGTAACTGGTTCACATGCAGGTAGGTAGAAATCTGCCTCGGAACCCTGCGTCAGCTCTTTTTTTATACGAACAGCTTGTGCTACCCTTTACCTTGCCCCGTGCATTGGGATGGAACTGCAGCCCTGACATCACTGACGTGAAGCAAAATAAGTTGTGCGGCGTTAAAACAAGAGCGCAGATGACCTTTCTCTGCCGATACCCGAGATTTTTTTGCAGCGGGCAGCAGTCCTCTCTCTGCACGGCAAGCTGTTCCTATCGATACCGCTACTTATTGCCTGTTTTGAACCATAAATAATACCCTGCAGAAAACGCCCCTGTGCGCAGGATAGTGGAAGCCGGACAGCTTGCAGTGTGTCACCTCCAAACTAAAGGCTGAAACATCCCTAAACGTGCTATGTTTTTAGCTGTGTTAAAAAGCACGTTACGCCCGTACTGTTTCATGGGCGGCCGCACAGCGTGTTTTGTACGTGAGAAAGGAGGCCGCCCCCTCACATCCAAACCCCAGTGCGCTGGGGGTCCCGGGGGCAGGGTGGACTCAGCCACTCTGAGTCAGGCAAATCCTCAGGCACTGAAGAGTATGATCCTAAAACTTCTGAAGAAAACCGCTATGGAAGCCAGACTTTCAAAGCTGACATAAACTAGCAATCCCAGCACGGTTTTAATACCGAAAAAAAGCAATGCAAGCATATGACTTTTAGAAAACAAATCAACTGCTTTGGAGTTCTCAGCTGGAATAACGGTATTATTTACCACTTGGGCAAAGAGGCCCATTTTGGTACAAGCCAGGACCGAGGCACAAATTTACACCTTTTGGATTTGCACTCCAGCAGTGTGCTCCTTTCGCCCCAGCTGCGCTCTTTTTAAACAATCCTTCCCTCCACCATATCTTCTCTTGGTCTTCACTTCGTCTTTCACCAAGAGTTTTAAAAAATCCCCAGGCCCCCTTTTCCACAGAGAAGTTGCTTTCTCTCCCATCTTGAGCAAGTGTGGCCGGAGGGGAGGCGTTGGGGAAGAAGGACATGCTGCCACGGGAGGCTGGGGCAGGGGGCTCTGCCCTGCTGGGCACTGGCGAGTGCAACACAGTCCCACACAGCCCTCCAAAGCCAGCACTCAACCTCGATGGTCCCTCGCAGGCACCTGAGGAAAAAAAAAGTTTAAAAAAAGTCATTGCTCTACCGGCGATTCAAAGAAATAGCTGGGTGAAGAACCAATATAAAAATAATAAAAGTTCTGAGGTTTCTTTGTTTCTTGCTTTTAAAAGAAAATCCCAAATGTTGCTTTGTTCTTTATTTGAAACCTGGGCATCAGGGAGATGTGGGGGAAACAATGGGGAGGGAAGGGAAGGGAAGGGAAGGGAAGGGAACAAAGGAAGATGGTAACAAAAGGACAACTTACCCCCCTGCTTCCCATAGGCTGTGATTCTCACACGGCTTTGGGCACTGGGCAGCAGCCTGGGAAGAGCAGCCTCAGAAGTCAGTACCAAAAAGCCCTCGCTTTGACTTTTCATACAGAAAGAGAATAGGCCGAAAATGACCATACGGAAAACAGGTCTGCTGTTGAAGAGCCTGAGGCACAGGGATGGGGCTCGCAGCAGCAAAGCCCGTTTTGTAATTTCCTTGTATCTCCATAGAATAGCTTCAGTAAGCAATTAGTTAGCTCACAAACTAATTAGAAGAGGTTCAACACCTCTAAAAATTAGGCCCTCGTTATGCTAAAAAAAACCCCAAAATACTAATTCTGTTCGCAGAAGTGAATTTTCCACAAAGTAATAACTGTTTTCTCTGGACTTCAATTCCTTAATTTGATCGCATGAATTAAGGCATAGAAGCTTCACCAAGATTATAATTTGTTGAAGTCTCTTCATTTTTTTTAAGGGATACAAAAATTTCTGTTTATGTAGTTTTGCTCAGGAACCTAACATTTACTAAGATAAATGGTAAGGTAATTATATTCAATGTTACTGAAAGAAAATGACAGAGAACCTCATGTAATCGTTCTATTTCTGCAAATCCACGTTTTTTAGCTGCTAGTCTGCAATCTGTATTTTACCCAGTCATATCCCAATTTCCTCCCTAAGACAAGCTGCAAATTGAGTTTATAGTTTATTTTAATATTTCCTGCCATCAAATTATATGGATAAGAAATCCTGTATACTCGTGCCATAATCCCATTTCTGATGAAGAAAAGAATATACAGGCCTGTAGTATAATATTGTCATGCAAACGGATTTGTGTCTCCCTATCTTAGCTTGCCCAGACTTTGAAATCTTTTAAAGTAAACAACATATTTTTCTTAGGTTAGCTGGAAAAGGAACATAGGAACTTCGCATGGAAAACTGAGATATCGTCTTTCAAAATGAACAAAATATTGGACAGTAAAAAATCCTTGTGTAACATGGGTTTGCTTACAGTTCCATTAAGAAACGAAGAACAGTTCTCCAAGCCCTTCACTGAAATACTACAATATAACTTGAGACACAAAACAGATCTTTGTTTTTCACTGAGAGCAAGTTTTCTGACATGCATGTTTAATTTCATTAGAAATTAAACAAGAAACCACATCTCTGAGGATGAAAGTCAAAGAAAGAATTATACCTGCCTTAAATGAATTTCAAAAGGGAAAAAAAAACCCCACAAACCAAACCCAAACAAATAGTCACTGTGCACAAAGCAGAGCATATAGAAGAGCAAGGTATCTTTAGAAGATCAGTGAAAGTACCTTGATTTCCCAAGGAAAAAAAGTTGGTATGAACAAATGAATGTAAGGGAAACATAGGGGGACCATCATGAATCTAATTTCTCCACAGGAATACCAAGCAAATTATGAAAACAAAGTGAAAAACACTTGATTATAAGATAAATAGGCAAGAGAAAATAATTGAGGGAGGGATTTAAAGTTGGTATTTACATATTTTTAACACAGTAGAAATTGTTATTATACATCCAGTAAAGCACAGGAATTATACATCACTTAAGGATTACATTAGATGTGTTCTACAGCAAATATATAGCAAGAAAAAACACTCGTTATTTTTATGCTAGATGATATCCAAATTACAGAGTACAATCTAGGGAAGTGAATGCAGTAATGGTGAAGATTTAACAGTTGGTAAGTTCAGGGTACTTGAAACTTTAACGTGGTTTGTTCTGTCCTCAATGCTTTCTGAAAATCAGGTTCCCTCTGATGTTTCCACAAAAACTGGGGCACACAGAATAACTAGCAATTTGTTAAAACTGTGGCCTGAAAGTGCCTTCAGGAAATAGATAACCTCACAAAGTTTGATGACTATTCTGACTGTCTCCAGAGAAAATTTTTGGCAAACAGGATATAGTAAAATGTCCAAAAGTGAGTATTAACACATAAGTCACACCTCCTCAAAAGAAAAACTAAGATGCAGCATCCTATCTGATAAAGTTATGAAGAAAAAAAATCCAAGTTATTTACGAGAAGGAGAAACAACCATCCCAGTGCATCAACTGGCAGAATAATCACTAACAAGCAAACCAATATCAGATGTACGAAACGCTTTGGGAAAGTACCAAAGTAAAAGCCGGGAATGCCCAATACCTCTCAGTCTGACAACCTCCCCACACCACTGTGTGATGCTGAGGAAGCTCTCTCTTGCCACACTAACACGATAAGGTGATGCAATTAATACTAATAGCACAGAGTGCGGCGGTGCTTTAATTTCTGTCACACACTATAAAACTGTACAGTGCTACGTGTTATGTTTTTATTACTACAGTTACAATGCTTTTTATTTTTCAACCAGAAAACTGCAAGTAAGTGTCTGAGAAGGTTTTAACATACCTGAATGTATAGGACATCTGCAATAAGAAACAGTTCAAGCATGATGATACAACAAAGAATATTAATGCGGTTTCAAGACTGTTGCCCAGAAAAAGTAAGATACGGTTGTTCAAAGATATTTGAATATGTACTGGAGAAAGTTAAGATCAGACAAAAGATACATAAGGCTATATATTTGGGTCTACTTTAGAGTATTCCTTTTCTGTCATCCTTGCATCAAGTGGATTTTGTAGCTCACGGTCTGGACCTGTAGTCACACGGGTGCCTATTTTCTAAATTAAAAGTCAGGAAATATTGAAGAGTAGTCTGGAGAACATTTACCCCTCAGCGTACCTTTTCAATACTTGTCATGAATAACCTCACAAAGAAAATGCTCAGGTGCTTTGACTTTTATTGCAAGGCAGCAGATCAGAAGAGAAAAAGGCTTGTTCCAAATAAAGTGCACAAAGGAGTACCCCTGGAAGAAGTATCAACTGCTTAAACAAAAATGATGACACAATCTTATTTAAGATGCTTTGAAAATGGAAGTAACACCTGTAGTCCCCAACCAGGTTGTCCCCGTGAAATAGCAGGGCCAGTTTCCCAGGTTTGCGTGAGGGTCGGTGATGTGTCTTGCTCATCTTCCATAAAGAATGACTTCAAGCTGGCTTATACGGCTTGAAAGCCATTTAAAGCCATCTTTAAAAACCAGAAAGGAAAGCAGAGAGTATTTGAGTTTATTTAGCTCTCTATGAGCTGAAAGGAGTTTTATAAATTGGCTTCATCTCATTTAGCATCTTCATTAATAAAATGGCAGAGCGTGCTGTAAACAACATGCTAATTGCATCACGTAATGGTAAAATAAGAGGATCTGATGGCACTATTGAGAATGGAGATAATACAAAAAACAGAGAGGATGAAACACACTGCAAGAAAATACCGTAACAAGCTTCAAAAATCATTATGAGGAGAGGACAGGCAAAATCTGCGAAGGGCAGGCGAGGAGCTGGTGAGAGCAGGCATGCCAGAGCAGCCCTGCAGGTGACACTAGACAGCAGTTTGGAGGAGGTTTCACAACCTGATGCAGCAGCACAAAAAGTGTGTAAAATTCAGGCTGCTGCTGCTGTGGTGTTCCTCTTCTAATAGAGCAGAGAAAGCCACTTTCGCTAGCTAAATCTGGTTCAGCTTTCATTCCCAGAAGACAGCAGCACGCTGGCACAGATTGGAATGAAGTGAAATAGAGGGCAGAAAGAGAAAAAAGGTCTTAAAGGTTACAAGGAAAACATGAAACTGCTAAGAGGTTTTTGAATTTTCCCTTTCACAAATGTTACGAGAGCGAAAGTTTGGAAACATTAAATAAAACATGATGGCGAAAAATGAAGGAGAGGTTAGCAATGGGTATATTTCTTGATTGAGTCAATTCATTCTGGCCAGAAACCATTCAAAGTCTCTTGCAGAAGAATGGTGGCAAATTAGAAATGAGTTGTGGTTCTCTCCGCTAGTGCCAGGGAGAAGGGCTTCCTTTTGCAAAGGCCTCCTGCCAAATGGTATCTCCATCAGTCACAACAAAAGACTCAAGGTCTGAAAGGAGAAGACAGGCAGCTTCCTTTCAGAAGTACGTGCTCTCAATAATTCTCAAATTATTTCATGAACGGTATTCATCACGAGGACCGAGAGCTCATTATCTGCGTTTTTCACAAGAATTCTGACCAACCTTTTAAAAATGTGTCAGTCTGAAAGCTGACGCTCAAATCACATTAAATCATCTGAAGTGGAAAGCCACAAACTTCACTGTTTAGCAGAGAGCACCACTACCGTTAGACTTTGGTACTTCCTCATCCCACCAAAGCTTCCTTTAAATCGCCTTGTCCCTGTCTCTATTTCAAGGCTTTCCAGCTTTTCCCTCTCAACCACAGCTTAAGGTAATGGCTTCTACTGACAACTGCCCCGATCACAGACAATTTCTGGCCTAATTTCCAATAAATATAACAACTACTATAGCCCCAGTAGGGTCTGTGTGTACTTTTTCCTCACCGCTGCTGTTACTCTCCGAAACTTTGGAGTGGTCGTGTTGTAATATGAACCACTCTGCTTTATGCAGAGGGAGCAATACGAAACTCCATCAATAACTGATTTTTTTTATTTTTTTTTTCCTTTCTGAAGTGCTAAAACCAAAACGGCATGCTTCTCATCCTTGATCTTATGCACCCAGGCTTGAAAATGGCGAATCACAAGAATTAAAAGGCCATGCAACTCTGTCTTTTGAGCCAAGACAGAAAGCCTCCTATGCTCTGTAAATCTTGGGATCCAACTAGAAAATGAAGGAAAAGTGGGGTGGGGTGTGCTCAATCCATCCAGCACAGAAAACACTATCAGAGAAGGTTCACCATCACATATCCAGGGTCCCTCCACTCCTTAAAGCCTCTTCCTCTGGCAGTTTCCCGTGATATTTGAAATAAGCACAGGCACTTGGCTCACCCCTGCGTTGCGACCGGATTGCCTCCTGCGTGGCACCTCCGGCTCCTGCCCAGCGCTTGAGTAGCACCTCCAGGACTCCACCCTGCCAGGTCGTATCCAGCAGGATTTCTTCCATGCTCTGCTTTTGGACTGTGTGTAACGGGTGCAGCCCAAACACAGCAGTAGAATAACCAGAGCGCCGGCTCCGTGGGCAACGGCGTGGTCCATCCTGGTCTGAAGGAGCGGGAAGGCAATGTGCCACCCCACCTTTGGTCGACTTGGTGATGTCTGAGCACGCACCCGGTATGACAGCCGTCCAAAGTCACAAAAAAAAGGCGATGGATGGGTGGTGTCGGTTCTGACTGCTTTCTGCTCAGAAAAAGGACCCACTTTGTGCACTGTTACATGTACTACAGCAAAAGATTCAATCCTGTTTATAAATCCAAAAAAAGGCTTGTTTTTCTAATTACATTACTTTGTTTTTTAAATTTTCATCACAAACAAGACACATAGTCTAGAATGACATCAAGGACTTTCTGATGACGTAGAAAACAGGCAGATCTCTCTGCAGCAATATTGACTTCTGTTGCTGGTGTGCAACAGAAAAAGAAGCACTTTCTCATCAGCGCTCTGAACATAGGAGATTCCAAAACAGCACAGGAAGCAACAAGAAATGGTTTATGAACTATAATTTTATATTCATAATGAGAAAAAAAAAGGCAGAAAAGTAAACAAAATCCATTTTTAATTAATGATCTTTACTTTTCTTCTAAGCTTTTCTGGCACTGGCTCAGCCTCCCCCACTCTGCTTCTCCTTGCACTGAATGCTGCCTGATCACATGGCCACAAGTCAAAATGAGACCAAATGACGCAGAAAACTAAAATTGAACTTTAACCCCACCTCCTCCCCCCAGTCATCCCCCCCCCTGCACTGCCAGGGGAAAAAAAAAAAAAAAGAAAAAAAAAAGAAAAAATATCCAAATACGAAGCAGAAGTCATTCCCCCACAAATGCTGAAGTCAAACAGAAAATGGAAAAAAAAATAGTACATTTAATTTGACACAAAGACCTTTCTTTTCGCAGAGTTCTGCCAGGCAGATTATCTGCAACTAGAAGTAGAGCATTTAGAATGAAGAGCAGAAATAGAAATGCAGGGGGGGCACTGCTAGCTCAGAAGAGCTTTTGTCTGGCAATACTGTGACTAAAGATAATCTTTGTTTATCTTGTATGTTTAACTTGTGTCCTGTATATCCAAAGTGTTGGAAAAAAAAGTGGAATTACAAGTGAGTAACCGAACAAACCCATAACACAGGGTATAATTTCTAGGCATGGTGAAGGCAGGAAAAACAAACTCAGCAGTTGTTATGCCCTTTTTTTTTTTTTTTTTTATAATCTCTCCCAGACTTGTGGTACAATAATGTTACAATTAAAGTATACTTTGACTAACAATTTTACAGCAGAATGAAACGAAATTATGTCACATTACTAATACAGAAAAGCAGAGCTGCGATGCACCCTGGCTACACAAGTACAGCTTAAAGATAAAACTTTACAGAGAAGGAGTAAGCTCAAGGCTGCTGAAAACCGAATAGGATTTAAGTATTTAGTGTCACCCAATCAGTGAAATATGATTAATGAGTCTGGAGGAGTACACTGCCTTTTAGTCTCCAAAGCAAGGCGGGCATGGGGGGAAACGTATTTGAGCTCTTCAGTGATAAAAGCCGCAGCAAAATTCTGCACAGCTAAACTACACGTTCAATCGCAGCTGCTTATTTCTCCTCTGTGTGATTAGAGCCTCCCATTTCCCTCATTACAGGCCTGATATTATTGAAGCAAAGCCAACAGCAAGTTAGCAAGCCAGCAGGGGAGCAAATTGATTATACAGTTAGCTGTGGAAAAACTGAAATTCTTTATTAAGGGGAAATGAAATACAGTTAATTTATGCTTCAGCTGAACCCCTCCCACACTACACTTACTCTGCTGGTACTCTGAATTTTCTCTGAAGCTACAAGACAGCCAAGAAATTACAGAAGCTTTATTGATACAAAAATAAGTCAGGCCTTCAGGATTTTTTTAAAAGGATTTTTCTATTACCAATTACCATAACTCACTCACTATATAGGACAACATGGCATTAAAGCTGAAAAGAAAGAAAGGTGGAAAACGTTTGGGCTGCTGTAGACTAGAAGACTTTGCTATCTGTCTATAACTGGTGTTACGGAGACAGCCCACAAATAAATGTAAACATCACCTTATCTGAAAAGCAAGAACTCAATTTTTGTGGTATTTCAATTATAAATCTCTTTCCCAAAATAAAGAAAATAGTCCTTTGGGACCAGAAGTAATTTTTGGAGAGTAACACCAGGCCTGTTACTCTATTTTTGAGAAGAACAGTAGGTTACACAGACCATGAGAAAAAGTTCATTTCTGAAGTGAGACTTTGCAAGAGACACCACATGGCATCACACTTGTCCCATCCCAACTGGTCGTTCAGTTCTTCCCTGCAGAGCTGAAAAGCACCGAGAGCTCTCAAGAGGACCGCACCAGAAGACCGATACATCCCTCCAGCCCCAAACGCTTGCCCTCGGCAGAGCCCTGAAAAACAGGGCTCTGGATGGGACTGTGTTGAAGAACATCCCCTCTCCAAAAACCTGTCACCCCAGCAGTCCCAGGCCATGGGCCACCCTTCCCAAAGATGGTTGCTGCTTCTTTTAATCTATTTTTCACTGTCCCTTTCCACCCCCTGGCAGGACCAGGGATACATCTTCTTCAGAGGGCACCTTGGCTTCTGTCCCATGAGGCAGGAAGGATGCGGTAACTTGTGGAAGATTAGCATCTTAATGCAAGACAGCCCACACAAGAGTCCTGTGGAGGGAAATGCTTAATGAAACCACTCCACAGGAAGGGACAATACCATACACCACGTCTTTAATAAAAAGTGTGGCTTAGGATTCACAACCTTAATCAAACCGCAAGGAGGAGCAGGCCCCTAATTGCTGTCGTGCCTTAGGTAGACCTTCCTGTGTTTCATTAGCCTTTCTTCTGCCTTCTCTGCGTTTCTGATGCTTTGTTCATGATGCAACATCCCTGTAATATTTTTTTCTCCCAATTACCGATGAGTGCTTTGAGATTTCACCCTGTTTTTCAGGCAAAACTTCTACCAATTTTCTATACCTGTCAGTGTCTTTTTGGCTGAAAACATTCAGTGGTCTTATTAGAATAAAAGCTATCAAGCTTGATTTGCACTACCCACTGTAGCAATATTAATACTAAAAGAGAAGTAAAAATATACAGAGAAGTAAAAATATACATTATGCTTTTATTTCCTGTTACTCTCCTCCCCCAAGAACTGGAGAAAATAAACATCATCTTTTTCACTTGCTGCTATAATATCCACTGACTAATTCAAGGAAGTGATAATAAATGCAAGTGAAGGTTTGCACACAACTTCAAATGCAGAAGAGCTTATTTCACTGAAGACTGGATGTTTACCATGAAACGAGATGGGCTTGAGACATACACTTATTAAAGATACAATTGAAGTAATATGGAGGAGGAAATGAATTGTTTGAAAGGATAGTGCCAAGACTGGCAAATCTAAAATTTACTACACAGTCATACCGAAGCTATTTTGGGAGTCACAGTCACCTCTTGGAAAAATAAACACATCTCCACAGAACAGCAATTCCGTATGTTGCACTTGGCCATCTTGACTGAAGCCAATGGGGTAATGACTTTTACAAGTGGTGAAAACCAGTTTCTTGGCAAAATTGATCCCTAGTCTCATGAAATATGGAACTATTTTGTTAAAGTAAAAAAAAAGTTTTAACTAAATCTACACCTAAACACACATATATACACACACAGGCTTGTTGCTTATGAGAAAATTTCTGCAAGGAGAAAGTCAGTAAATCTACAGTATACAAACTCTGACGTAAACAATCACTGACATAAAAATGCCACTTTTGTGCTGGCAGGTGGTTTTCAAAAAGAAACCAAACCTAACTGCTTCACAAAAAATGGAGACGGACTTCCAAGAAATTCTCAGTGTCATTTTGAACAAATTCTTTCCTGATCCACAGCAGCTATCTAATTTAAACAGCGTTGTTCATATATGATGCAAAAGCACCATAAAGAAACCAGCCGACCTAAACACAGAGATACATTTGAAGCTGTGACGGGGATGTATCTGGGAAGCTGTGTGTGTATGTGTATACACTCATATAAACACACAGTCTTTTGATAGGCTTTCCTCACATGTTTTGTTATGTTTCATTGTACTTCTCATTCATTATGTGGCTGGTTTTTTTAAGTTTATTTTTATATGTTGAAAAAATAAATTCCACATACATTAAAAAAAAAAAATCTCAAAAGCTTTCATTTTTGCAATGGGAGCATGGCAAAAGACTGTAGAAGAGCTATGGCTCTTCTCAGTAACCTGAGGAAATGGAAAATTGCTGTTGTGAAAATTAGCCCTCACATGGCTACGTAGGCTCCTTAGCTAAGCAGTGCCATCTTAAGGAGAGGGCTTGGTGGGCAGCACGCTGAGAGTTGGGGTTGTTCAGCCTGGAGAAGAGAAGGTTCTGGGGAGACCTTCTAGCATCCTTCCAGTACCTGGAGGGGGCCTACAGGAAAGATGGGGAGAGACTGTACCAGGGAGTGTGGTGATAGGATGAAGGGTAACAATTTTAAGCTGAAAGAGGGCAGATTTAGATCAGATATTAGGTAGAAATTCTTTACTGTGAGGGTGGTGAGGCACTGGCATAGGTTGCCCAGAGAAATTGTGGTTGCCCCATCCCTGGAAGTGTTCAAGGCTGGGTTGGAAGGGGCTTTGAGCAACCAGGTCTAGTGGGAGTTGTCCCTGCCTGTTGCAGGAGGGTTGGAACTAGATGATCTTTAAGGTCCCTTCCAACCCAAACTGTTCTATGATTCTGTGAATCTAGAACCTAAGCACCGATTTGAAGAGCCCCCCCATGATTTGTAATAGAGCTGCCAGACACAGCAAACACTACATGATTTCATAATAAGTGGCCAAAATAACAGCGGCACACAAAAAGCACAGGGGACAGAACTTTTCTGTTTGGAACAGGTTGTTTTTCCGGCGATAGGGCTGGATACATGTAAGCAAATAGCATTACCAAACAGATCTGTCCATGTGCAACAAATCTGACAGTCGGCTCCCTCTGAACAGGGTGAACCTTTGTCTCTGGCATGATGAAACCAACATGATCTACTCACCACGCGTGTGCCATATAACCATCTAGGGCCACAGATACCTCCAGACCGTGGCCAAGAATTTGGAGGCCTGAGGTCTCTGAAGTCCTTTGGGTGACCCTGTTACTGGTCTTAAATATGAAATAAAATACAATTCTTATACCCTGAAGGTGAGGAAAATCACTTTTGTACAGTAGGCAACAAAGAAAGGTGGCTGACAGCATAAAATGAGTGAATGGCACAGCCAGAGTCCCTGTCCTAGCCAAATGCTTTGTGTGTTACACAATACTGTTTCCTAATACTTTCACAGTTGCTTCTAATGCTTTTTTGCTAATGAGCTCCAAATGCTTCACAAAGATTCAGACATTTCGAAAAATCATTACGGTTTTGGAATGTATTTTTCTGTGAACCCAAGCTGAAATCCGAAAAGAAGCATTCAGGAAGTTGACCTTGCAGTTAGTGCAAGAGACAGGTATCTCAAAAGCAGCTAGCATCGAGAGCAGTGACAAAAATGAAGGCATTCAAAAGTCCTCAGCGAGTTTCAGAAATCTGTGGCCTGTGAGTCCCATCTCCTGCATCTTTAAGACACAACATGTCATTGTTCCACATCAGAGTGCGCCCAAACGCAGCTGGGAGTAGCAGGCATCACTGACGCTGACCACGGCTTTGCCAGGTGTATGAATCTGGAGTTAAATAATTTTATCCCTGGGTCATTCTTTGAGTCAGTTGCAGGGCTGAGGAAGGGTGCCTTTCCATCACCTTGCCGACAGCTAGACCCTCAGCAGATGCAAAGCACTCGTCTTTCTCTCTACCAAAAGCAAAAACACTCCTTCACATGGGATTTCCTTACTGTGACAAGACCGGACCATTTTTTTTTTTTTTTTTCCAGTTTACTACAATTTGAAAGGTCCTACCAGTCTACTTTTATGAATATTCTTAGCATGATCTGGGCTGCAAGTTGATCAATACAAATTAAAAGGACTCTAAAATGGAAGCGAGATGGAGAAATAATGTTTTACCATTGTAACAATATTTTATTAACATCACCTCTTGAGCGAGGCTGATGCGCTGCATGGGAATCTGGACTGTTTTGCTGTAAGTGGAAAATTACCTAAGCAGGGTGTCTCTGCAGAGATGAAGGATGCAGCAAAGAAGTGGAGATCTAACAAGCCAGATCTGGTTCTTGGAAAGGACACAGCAACATAGAGCAAGTATAAGAATTTGAAGACTTTTTTTAGCTTCACACTGAATGTTTTTAGCTGCTACATTTTTTGTAGCTTTTATACCCTCTATAGAATCAACTCTTCAGCATTTAGAGCACTAGACAAGCTGGGAAAGCTTAGACAACTGGAAAGCTAAAAAAAAAAACACAACCCAATCCACCATCTGAAGTAGTATAGCTATGTTGATTCACTTGAAATCCTAAGTAATAAATCCCATCAAATCTAAGATCTTATATGGGGACCCCAATTGGGACCCAAACAGGGAAGCAAAGAAAGGTAAAAGGAAAAACAAGGGAAAGAAGGAAGTTTGATGTAATGTTAAAACAAAGGTCTTTGTTAAATTCCCAGATCTACTCTGGGCAAGTTGTATTTTGAGGGACTATAGGTTCCCCGTGTGTGCAAGAAGTACAACCTCCAAGCCAATGGGGACATTATGAGGCTTAACACCAGCTGTTTGTTCCATTGGTGTAACTGTACAAAGTAAGATTATGTGCTTGGGAACATGGAAGACTGGAACAAGAATAAAACAGGCAAAACTATCAAATATCATGCAATTTCTATAAGCTTTTGCTCACCTAGGACTAAAACTGGGGGCAAGTTTGTTCAGTGTGCTTTCGAACAGCAACTGGAGATCAGTTAGGACAGTCACGGTATTAAAGCAGATAAATAATGAAGTGGGAAAAGCATCCAGATGACACTCAAACAACATGTCTAAAATGAATCTGTCCAGAAGTACCTAGTGGCTAAGGGGGGGGGGGGGGGGGGGG
>VZSF01004188.1:1102904-1134469 GCA_013398295.1 Chionis minor
GGGGGGGGGGGGAAGCAATTCCCTGCTTTTGCATTACAAGTCCTATTTTTAGATCACTGGTATTTTAAAAAGGTTTTCAAGAAGAGTATTTTTTAAAAAACAGAGTTTACAGAATGAGACCAAAATGTGAGGTGCTTTGGGTGAAGGGAAGGCTTTGGCACAGGCGTCTCAGCGAGACAGCCGAGCCTAGACTCCTGGCCAGGCTCCAGCTTGGGAAGCTGTCCTCAGCCTCCTCCGAGATGACTATCGGCTCTTCTTCCTGCTCGAAGCTGTTGAGCAATAAAGCTCTGAGTTGTCAAACTGATACTGCTCTTTCAAGCAGAAGTGGCTGTGATTCAGTCATCAGTGAAATAACCCTCCTGATACTAAAACTCCCTGAGCTCTACTGGAATTAAAAGGGCAGTTGTAAATACAAAGAATTTGTTTTGCTAAGTTTTTGGTGACTGTTGGCTTGTTATTATCTTTATGTTTGTCATGTCTCATTAGTAATGACTGACCACACACTACTGGAAATCTTTTACTACAAACAGGAGTAAGGTTGTGCACGTCACAGCCGCATTTTAGTAGCATGAGCAATGTTATGAAATACGGTTTTATTCCTTCGTCGTGTCATCTCACTAAAACAAGGTGAAAAGAGGATGTTTGAGCACAACAGAATCACTTAAAGTCATGGGACTGGCAAAGCTGAACTTGAGAGATCCCTCCTCCCTCCACGGAAGCACTGCTCTCATCATGCTAACATTTCTTCAGCGTCCCTAAAAGTGAACCAGGATTTCCTCCAAGTACTGAAACTAACTCTCTCTTGCCTGTCACCCACTGGGGTTTTTTGTTTTGTTTTGGGGTGGGTTTTTTGTGGCTGTTTTGGCTTTGGTTTTTAAAATTTGTTTATATTCCAGTGGAACCAAAACGTTGCACCTATAACGTTTTATTTTCCAAACCAAATTCAAACTTCTGGTCACCAGCACCTGTACCCCAGCACTGATTCCTTCCGGCCGTCTTTCTTGACCATTCCCCTAGAAACAGTTTCCCCTACAGAACATTTCCTAAATTGCTAAGATATTTCTAAAACAGCATTAATCCTTTCCACATTCTCCAAGTGATGCTGTCAGGAACTTTCTAGCAGTGCTTTTGTGAATCAAAGTTAGTATTTTACACAGAAAAACGAACCGTAAAGGTCTAGCCTGCCTCTGTCTTTTTAGAAACCAGCATATTCATACAACAAACATGACTATAACAGGAAATGTGCTCTTATTCTCTTTTTCTCCTTCTCACCATTGTCTTCGCTATGAGAATGAAAGCCACATTATGATGCCTAAAACGATATTAAAGTGACCAAGGACATAGCTCCCCTGATCCAGTGGTGCATCAAGGGATCTGTGTTTTCAGAAAAATCTCTGAGGCGTACAAACTACCACAATAATTTAGTTTCCTACAAATGGATTGTAAAAGAGAGAATGGCAACTGAATTGTAAAAGAGAGAATGGCAACTGAAGTAACCATGTGTCTGCTACTGAAGTAAACACGTATCTCTTAAGCAACCAAGCTTCCGTGAGAAATGAGACAGGGAAAAATAATTAATCAGCAAACCAGCAAGAAATAGATATAAAAACTAGCTTTTGTACAAAGGGTTTTTTTACTAATGCCAAATTTCTCTGCTATACATATGTAAATAAAAACAGATCAAAATCTGCCCAGTCTTTCTGATTTAAAGCATATTTCCGGTTGTATTACAAAAAAGCCTTCTTCAGGATACACCCATTGGGAAGTTCCAACACTTTTGGTCATGTTGGCTGTCAAATATGCACATAGGGCTTTGTTCATGGGAAGGACCATTTTCTGTTTCCAGGCTCAGACTCATTATAGTTTAGATCAAACCCTGTAATAAAACCCTCTAACGGCCGCCAATTCTATCATACGCAAATACTTAAACTTCTACTGAATCCTCTAGCCTAATCGACCATTTACAGCTGAACTTAACCTGAGAATATCGCCAAAGATGCATTTGTTCCTCATCATTTCGTATTCCAGATGTGGCCAAAGGGTAAAATTCAGGCATTGCGTTCACCTTCTAGCAGGAAAAGAACTGCCTTAACATCACAAGCAAGAAATTCTGATGTTATTATTGCCTGAAAACTGAGTTTGAAACTAGCAGACCCTCATGGTTTTGTTAGATAATCCCTGTGAAATCTTGGAAAGAGCATGGAGCACTACTAGGTGCACTTGTAAGAAACCAGAAAACAATCCCTCCCCTAGACCAAGCTGCCCCTGGCCTTTCCCTTTACCCCCTCCAAAAAAGACAGAAACTCCCCCGCTGGAGGAAGAGGATGCTGCTGGGTGTCCAGAGGCTGCAGCAGGCTAGCAGGGGCTGCTGCAGCTACGCTGCTGCAAATACATGTCATTTCTCATTTTTGCCAGAGAAGAGAACCCATGAACAGTGACAAGCCTGCTATTAAGAGAGCAATGTCTAAGTATTAGAGACCAGCTCTCTCGCCTGCAATCAACAGGAAAATACATTAAAAAAAAAAAAATAAAAAAAATCCCCAAGCAAGAGCCAAAGAGCCACTGCATGAAAACAAAATGCAAAATGGCACATTAGGAAAAATGAAACACAAGAATGGCAGCGTCTCCCATTTGTAACAACACCTTTAAACTTCACTTAAGCCTTATTCATTTGGTAAGCCAAGAAAAGTGCACATAAACTCCTTGGGTGGAGCTGGGATGAGTACATAATGACAAGAAGAGTTTTCTGTTAAACCACATCACTATCTGCTGCCAGATCACAGAGATTTTTTTAATAAGGGGCTAGATAAGGAGGTAGGAGATAATCATCTAACCCAGACCTGTATCCACAGTGTGTATATATATATAGTAGCCATTTGGTAGCCACAAGATCTGCGGATTTTTAAGGACTGGCTTGAGGCCACTTCCCAGTCTCAGAACACCTCGTCTCCTCTGGAGAGCCACCTCCTTCCCTGCAGCAGCTGGGGACACCAGACCTCCCTGCCAGGTTCTCACCATGGGACCTCAAGCTGAACAGCAGAAGACCTCTTCCCATGCTGGAGCAGTTCCCTGGCGAGCTGTCGAACCTGCTTGCTCCTCACCCCTCCTTTCCACACAGCTCCTGCCTTTTCTCTTTCAAGCTTGTATCTTCAACATCTCCCCACAGCAACTAGCCACTTTCCCCCTGCGGCTCCCATTTTGCTTTGGTTTATGACTGCTGTTGCACAGTTGGATTTATGTTCTCCAGCCTGTAGCTGGTGGAGGTAACTAGGACCTCTTCTGAGCCCTTTTGGCTTCCCCTCTGCAGGTGTTTGTATCCCAGTTCAGGAATCACCTAAAAAACGTGGCCAGTGTCCAGGACTTCAGTTTTTTAATAGTTTAACTAGAATATTTTAAGGGTAAAACAACACGGAAAAAAACCAACATACCAGCAGCCTGCAGCAGCAAAAGCCAGTCATTTGCTTTCTGAACTCATTTGCTGCCGAGTAAATTATGAAATAAAATTATATTTCCAATTGCTGCCTCCAAGGGAGCAGAAGGGAATCAGAGAGAAAAGCATAGCCCTGGAAAACCAGGAGATGTGGCTACAGTTTTCAACTCTGCTGGAGAAATCCTCTGACATAAGCGATATCTCAGCTGGGCTGTAGGTTCAGCATTAATTAACCAGGGTAGGGTGGATATGCTCTGTTCAAAAGAAAAAAAAAAATTAAAAAAAATTGCTCTGCAATTTTCAGGTGAAAGTTGATGTAGTTGGAGGTTCATCACCAACTATGTTGTGCTTTGTGCTTTTTACTTAACATTCTTTTTATCATGTACTTCACCAAGACATAGAAAAATGAAGACAGAACAGCGATAAGAATGGAAAATAAAGACTTTTAACCTTGCAAATACAAGTACCAGGCCCTTCTAGTGACAGCGGTGTTCCTAGTGAAGATAAACATCGCTCCCTCTTGTGGCTAAAACTAACTATTGCTAACTTGGTGGTACCTCAAATCTTTTCACAAAAATTTATTAAAGAAGGAATTCTTCACCTAAATTTGCATCTTAATGCACAGTCACATACATGTTCACACATGCAAAAGCATGATTATAATAATACACCATGCACAGCGTTCATATTGGATATACAATTTCACCTAGTATCTCTGTGTTAAAAGGCTACCCAAAAAAAACCCCCAACAAAACTCTCCCTCAGAAGTGTGATAAAACCAGAGAAGAAAATTTATGGGGGATCTGATATGCAAAAATCTACACCTCCATTCAAGAGAGGCTGTAAGTGATTGAGTTTGTCACATCCCGAGACTGACTGAACCGAAAATGAAGAGTTAAATTTACAGACTAACTTGGAAATTAAAGATGTGAAACTACTGGATTCCTTCACGGGATTAACACACACCCTTAAATCTCCTTTCTCAGGGTATGCAGAGCCCTATACAAGACTTTCTGTGAGCATTTCAAGACCTCAGTGGCTCCAGAGACCTCAACAATTTATTTTTTAATTCAACTGAATGGGCATTTTCAGTCCAACATACAGTGCAATCACTCAGTCCCTTATCATGTGTAAGTAGATAGTAGGTGTGTTATTAGTGCTCTTAAATACAACTGTACCAATGCACTCTAATAGCTTGAGTCCTCCCCCCCCTGCCCTGGTTTCCAACTTGACAGAAAACCAGAGGATGCTTCTCATTTTGTCTCGACGCAGTGGACCTTTCTTTATGCAGATTTGCACAATAAACTTGCGTAAAGAGGTCCCCAAAGTAAAAAAATAAAATAAACAGTACTACTTCCAGTCAAGCTGCAGTTTCATCAACAGAACAATGAATTATTTTCTATGTTTTCATTGCTAACAGATCACAACTTATATGAAATGCCAAGTATATTAGAATTTTTCTATGAAATATCGTTGTACAATAAATTCCTCCCAAAAAACACCGCAGATGGGAATAGAAGACTATAGAATTACTAATATTTGTCTTCTCTTTTAACTCAGTAGTAAGTTATTTAAACAAGAAAGCATTATTTCATTATACAGAATGAGTAATATGGTTATTCACAGGAGTAACAGCTAACTCAGGTATTTCCAGCCGGTATCAGGAAACATTCAAATTTATCTAAAATACATAGCTACTATTATTTGTTGCAAAGAATGGTTGGAGACCAAGAATTAAAATACCTTGAACGTAGGACAGACAACGTCATTTAATCCCAGACAAAAAAGCAAACGTGCTCTCTGGGATTTTTCCACTCCACCTTCTGTAAAGCTCTTTCAAAATGTTTGTTGCACTCAAGGTGTGAATGTCCTTGTAACAGAAAAATAAAGAGAGCATAAAGGTGATATTTTGGGAGCAAACTGCAACTACGAACGTCCATACTTTCCAGGAACTTGTAATTTATAGCTGCTTTTTTTCCCTCAGTAGTGGCTGCAGCTGATCTCATTCTTTTAAGAAAACAAGACCCGTCCCTACAGGAGTTTCCCCTTAAACAGCCTCCCCACCCTCCCCCATCATTAAGGAACCATAATTCAAGCTTAAATACTTTGGAAAGAAATTCATTTTCCTGCAGTAAAGGAAGACTGATGCACAAACATTAGAGCAATCTAATTTTAGATCATTCAGACAATACACTGGATCCTTACACGCATTTATTTAAGGCTATTTATAGTCCTCCAGACGCTGCTGGAAGTATAGTCATCCATTGTGGAGTTACTCCGCTCTACTCCGGTTTGGGAGGGAGGGAGGGAGGAGGCAATCAAGAGTCTGATTGTTCTGGGGAACACAGGTATGGAGGTGTTAGACGAAAGGTTCATTTGCAGCTGAACGGAGATCAAAAGATTCAGCCGCTTAGCAACTCTGCTGCTGCCAGAAACCGTAGGGGCACTGCAGAACTTGGAAGTCCAAAACCACACCAAATTACAGGCCCAGATACAAACGCTGCTCATAGCTGCAGGCATGGAAAAGGGACCGTGTGCCAGAGCGGGGAAAAAAGCCCTGAAAAAGTTTTCAGTCCTCCGGGCATACTTCTGGAGCTGTATAAATGGCTATACTGTACCTCAGAGCCTGAGTGTTGAAGTCAGCAGCTCCCTCGTAGGCATGTGACTTCCAGAACAAAGTTCTTCTTTTTGTTGTAGGCACTTACAGGCTCATCTAAACGTTGGCACTTCACAGTCTCTAGGGCTGGGTTATCAGAAGGCCTCTCAGACCCCAGACTTTCTTCAGTTCTTCTTTTTAGTTCATGTTTTTTTAAAAAAAACAACCACCAAACAACACCACCACAAATATCTAGATGTCTTCTAGCTTCAGATGAATTTTAACAAGGCATCTAAGGCAACCTTCCCAATGCAGACAGGCAGGGGTAAGAGGAAGAAGGGTCCCACCACTTTACACGTTGAACTGTGATTCAGGCTTGGCTCCCCATGGAACCACTGAAGCCTCTGGACCATCAGCTCCAGCTCTTCTGCTCTAAGATGAGAACATTCTGCTTCTCCACCTACCCTTGTCTGATACATGGATCATCTTTATCACACTTAGATGCAAGTCCTGGGCCCGTTAGCTGTTCTAGAGCAGACGCGCTATTGTAACTCATAGTGTCATTCAGATATCCAGGTCGAAGGACTCCGAGGTGAAGATGGAAATGCAAAGCACTACAGCACAACATCTTGTTTTCATCCTAGCATGCCTTGAGTAGGAAACTTTGCTTTTGAAATTATGGGTGATTTTTGACAACCTTCCTCACGGAGCTGAATCACCTGGCCGTGCCGAACCCAAGGCGTCACCATTTTTCATTAAAGGAGCAACTGCAAGGCACAGCAGATAAAAGATCTGTACTTGTAGGTCACAGATCCTTAAGTCAGTGTCCCGGTATCTATGTGAGCTAAATATGATCCACTACTTAGAGGAGAAAACAGAAAGTTAAAAACTACTAGTCCAAGGTTCCCAAAAAGACTGAGATAGATTCAGAAACAGAACTTAACTGGCCATGGTTTTCAAGTTAATGTCTTAACCATACCATGCAGCAAGTCAGTTTGATATCAGACCGAAGCCTGCCCTTGTAAACATTAGCAGGCTGATGTTGGGGTGACCAAACCATACTGCTCTGAAGTCCAAAAGACAGTTCCTCCCTGGAAGAGAACAACTTCACATTTTATGAAATTACCATGGACAAAGGTAAGTAGCTTTAAAATGGGGAAAGGACAAACCAAACTGACATAACAAACTAGGTAGCTCCATCTTGAAGATTTTTCTTTCTAAAACTTAGGCTTTGTGATTAGTTACAACCCTTTAAGAACTACCTGATCCCCAGTGAAAGAAATCCAAGCTACCCCCAGCAGTAAGGGCAGGCCAGCAGCACTCCTGCCAAAAGGGGTTAATTTGTTACGCTGCCTTTTTTCCAAGGCCTCATGAGCCCAGACCTTTGAAAGGCCCAGTGTTTGCTACTGAAATATTGCAGAGCTAAGGTATTATGGCCAGTTTAGGCCATATGCCTGCCCACAAATGCTAGTGTGGAAAAGCAGTTTCCTGAATCATTTGAAAAATGTTTTAATAGCATCAGCAAGAACAACAACAGGGAAGAACAACAACAGAGAGCAACCGCTGCACGGGCACTACGCTACAAATAAAACCAAGAGGCCACTGGAGAGTGAGCATGGCCAAGGAAGACCAGGCTGCCCTCAAGATAAAGCCTTTTGCTTCCGTGCTGGCAAGTTACTGTTTATTTCCCTTGTGAGGAACTATTGTATCCCTGATCAATGTTCCATCTAAAAGGAGGATCTCAGTATCTCCCTGTTCTAGGAATACAGTTATGTAACTAAACTAACACGTAAACACGTGCAGTAAAACCAGCTAAGACGATATGAAACGCAAATCAGAAAAATGCAGTTTAAGATTAAAAAAAAATAAATTAAAAACCAGATATAGAAGCTCACTGTGAGGAGCTACTTCCCAATAAACTTAAAGTAACATATGAGCCCAAAGATGAAGCATTTAGGTGAACTATAAAAAGTATATAAAAGATAGCACAGATAATCAGATGTACAGAACAGTTTCTGCACAAGAAAATACTGAATAGACTGGGAGCCCTCAGGCTTGAAACCAAGAGGTCCATAAAATCATGCGTAGTATGAGAGAGATGAAGAGAGAATGATTATTCAGTACTGGAGACTCACACAAGGAAATCATCAGGTTTAAAACACAAGCCAAAGGAAATACTTTTTCCAAACAAGGCATAGTTAAATTGTGTAACTTATTGAGTGTTGTGGATGCCAAGTATTTAAATGGGTTCAAGACGGATTATGCAAATGCGTGTAGAATACTTCCACTGGTGGCTATAAAAATAAAAAATAATAAAAAAAAAAACCAACAAAAGTTTTGATGCAACCAGATGCTTCAGAAGTCCCTAAGCTGATGACTGCCGGAAACTGGGTGGATGAAACAGGATGACACTTCTCTCAGTCTCGCGTCCCTTCCCTAAAGGGCCATGCAGGCAAGACACGGGAGCACGTGGTCTCCTGGGTTTGTCCAGGACAGCAGCTCTTTGCGAAGGAGCTGCGGAGACAAGAAGTCTGACGGGCTCCTCTGTAAGAGGAACCTCCAGGGTTAACTATAGTTTCTCTCAGCCTTCAACTGTAGCTCATTCTCATGACTGCGCTGACTTGTGGGGCAGAGAAGGGGAAGAGGGGAGAGTGAGAGAGCAGGAGTGGAGAGGGTCAAGAGAACTATGGCACCATTCATGCCTCATCTAGAAACTACACCACCATTTCCTTTACCTTCTAAAAAATTTTCCTCTAGAAAGCTTCTGAGCGTTTTCTTGACAGCACAGACAGTTTACAACGTCTGAAAGTTTTTTTTTTATGGCATGCTATGAACAAAATTTAAATACCAGTGCCAAGAATTAGAATGATTTACATCATTCCCTCCAGGGTGGGGCATACTCTATCCTCTATTCAGTTAAAGGCTCCTAATATCCCCCACGCTGCTGAGCTGCGTTTATCGCTATATATTAAAAGGTTTCCATTTCAAATCTCTTCCAGTTCTTGAAAGCAGGGCAGGCTTGGTGGTGCGGAAACGGGGGCACGTATTCAAGTCCTCAGGGAATCGACTGCTAACAGGACAACCACAGCTCCTGGCTCCCGCTGGATTCCTGCAGGGCTCAGCGCAGCCGTTCATCTCAAAAGCGATTGCCGGAGCAAGAGGAGAGCGCTTCACATCGTACCTCCTCAGTGTAAGCACTCCAAGTCTTGCGACCCGTTTTCCACTGCAGTTCCATGGACACGGAGCCACACGAATTGACCTGTTGCACAACGCCCGTCTTGGAGGTCGGCGTAGCAATGCCGAGCTGGTGATGAGGCCAGTCAGACACTCAACCTGTCGCCGGCAATTTAACGAACTACAAATCAAAGCACATTCGGAGTTCATAACATGATTCAGCTGGTTTGCCATCTCTTACCAGGACTACCCAAATCCAGATGTTCAGGAAAATTTTGCCCAGACTCCACCAAAGTCCCAAGACATTCCTGAAGGAGAGCCATATTTCTTTTATTATTTTTCCAGACCTAGATTATCCTGCACTGCAATGCTTTCCGGCAGCAAAAGCAATCCTACTGGGGCCCAGAACAGCTAAAGCCAGCGCACAATGTTTTTTTTCTGGGCAGACTAGGGTAAAATTACCCCAAAGACAGCAACAAAACTTAGTGTATCACACGCTGTTTACCAGTGTCACCCCAAAACTCTTTGTTTTATATAAGAGGGGACATATGCTAAAGGAACAAGAGATTTCCTTATTGTTGAAGACAAGCAAAAAAAAAAAATATTTATAAGCTGCAAATTTCAATTTATATTTTCTTTGCTTTAATTGCTGCAGGCAAACTTTTCACGTAGCTCCTGCGGCATCTAAAGAGATGTCCATAAGGAACGTGCCCACAAGATAAGGGCCTCCTATTGGCAAATGAAAGTTGAAACTTCTTTTCAGTGCAGGAGACAATTTTATAAGCTCCTCTAACAGTAAGTTTGTTTTGAAAGCATTAAAAATTAGTGGAAATATAGAAAGCAGGTTTTCTGTACTTCCCCCACCCCAAGGATTAAGCAAAGTATCTGCCACTGCGCTGCACACTTGCCTACCAAAACTGAGCACAGCCCGTAGATGTTATCTGAGAGTTACTCTGCATTCTCAACGCTGTTTTTAATCCAAAATGTTGCACTTTTGGGTTAAGATAAAGCTTAAATACTGGAGGTCTACATCCTGCCCTCCCAACCAGAAGCAAGGAAGTAGCTTCTGGCCAAATAAGGACATCTTCCAAAGCCTGCAGAATATACGATAGATTTTATTACTATGTCACCACCCAGATCCAAACTACAAGGAGTTGTGTCTAATTTAATTCAATGCCATTTTCCGAGTAACAGCAGAGATGCTACTTCAAAGGAAGCCAGTAATTTTTGCTGAAAGCACAGCAAAAAGGTGGGCCTCCGGATAGATTTTTGCTGGCTACCGAACACCCAAACGCAAACATAGCTGACAAAGACTGCGGTGGCCTCTAGTGGCTGTTTTTTCCCCGCATCGCCAACTCATCACATGATTTGGCTTGTAAGACGATGTCTGCTCCGCTTCCCATGAGTATTGGCTAGATCTGAAAGTGGCAGAAGGGTGAGATGATAGTTTTGAGAGGTGCAGCAGGGGAAAGGTAAGGCAGGACTCGTTACCATCGTCCTAGATGACATTTAGGTATCAGTATCTGCCTGTGCTCACCAACGATGGTTGTTAGTAGCTCTGCTTCTTAAAGTTGTGTTTTCCACTGATTTTCTGATGCAATTTCTTCCTGAGCTATAGTTTGAGCTACATTGTCTAACAACAAAGCCAAGAACCAGATGCGTCTTCATGGAAGACTAATCTTAACATTTTCTTTCAATGAATTTGAGGATTTACAAGTTACAAATGCAGGCTTTAGGAATGATTAAGCAGCTCAACAGTTCTTCGATAACAACAATGCATTTTGAGGTGAACTGAATATAGAGACCCTGGGATCTGTAGTCAACACCTCTGCCATGCAGCAAATAAAACCCAATGGAACGTAACATTCAGGACAAAAGTTTCCTAAAAAACAGCCTAAAAAACTTTCCCTAACTCAGGTGACAGTCCTCAGTTCCCTAACATTTTGCCTAGGCCACCAATGGATTAGTGTAGAGGGTCAATCTCAGATGGGATGAAATTTTACTTTTCAGCGAAGCTGAAGTCCACAAAAGCTTTAAAAGTTGCTTGGCTGAAGAGTGGAGACGCTTGACTAGTGAGCTCCTAGGCCACACCAGACGCTGCCCAGCGCAGTTTTTGGTATTCTCCAAGCTGGTGGTTACCCTCTCAAGCTTGAAAGTGCTACTCAAAGGATACAAAACGCTGCACAAGCATTACAGCAAATGAGCCCCACCTTCCCGAGGGAGGCCCAGTGCACTTTCTCAAGGTGACAGAAGGTGAGAAGCTCAAGAATTCATGATAATTTTGTGCAAGCTCCAGCTCCAGCCTGAGTTACAAGGCATTGCTCTTCAGCCTAAGATTTCCTGGCTCTGTGTTCATTGGTTCAAGTGAATATCCCCAAACAGAACATTGTATTTGTCTTTGACAAATCTCCCTGCTACTGACACCGCTGGACTGTAAGCAAGGCCAGGTGCAATTTACATGCCTCTATTTTTGGAACAGACTATTCAAGCACAGTTTTAATTTGATACTCTTTATTATGATATCCAGGAAAACAATAACAAGGTGATTGCTTATTACAGCTTCCACAGACTGGAGCTCCAGGCCTAATTGTCCTGGGTACACACATGCGTGCGCACACACACACACACACACAAGACAACTCTTGCCACAAAGAACTTACAATCTAAATAAACAAAACAAAGATAATGATTAATCAAGAAACAAAGAGGAGGAATCACCTGCGGTGAGAACACAGGATAGTCTTGGCTTGGCTTCTAGTCTGGAGTTCGAGAGTTGAAATTCCTACCCTGTTACAGTATTCTTATCACCATGGGCTGAATTTTTATCTGATAATTACAATGCAAGATACATTCTTCAACATTTATAACCAACATAAGACGACACAAAGCTCAAGTTCTAGACCATAATTTGTAAAGTCGTATACAGTAAAATTACAGTCTAGAGATTCACAGGCTTAAGTGCCCAGTTTCCTAAATGAGAAAAGCAATTAATAGTGAACTGCAATATGGAAAACAAAACCATCCAGGAATACCAATTTCTTCTAAACCAGTCAAGACTTACTAATATATTTTTTCACTTCAGTATATCAAATTGCCTACCATTCGTGTTTGGAATGAAGAAGCGACAACTGTGTTGTGCTGCATGACAATGCCTGACCTTTAATGTTAACCACAATAAATAAGGAGAATGACTGAATACTGAAAAGCTATCAAATGATAAAGCTACACTTCAGCTGCTCTGATCCTGCAAAAACTTTCAAACACAAAAAGAGTTGTCATTTCTGGCACTCGTATCACGGATTTCCTATCCTTGAGCTGGATAAAAGTATTTGCAGAAACCTAAAATGAAAGTGACAGGACACATGGAAAGAGATCAAGAGCAAGCGTATTGGATTCAAAACTAGGTAGCAGGTTTTATTTTCTTTTTAAAAAACAGAAATAAGAGTTGCTGCCTTTTGTCTTGTCAACATCAAAAGAACTTCTCTAAAAGGCAGAAAGAGACCTGCTGCAGCTGCAGCCCAGCACTCCTCACCCATCACTCACAGAAGGGGAACCGAGGGTTGTAGATGCTAATAGCAGTTCCGTTTCACCGACAGAAAGGCACTGGCTATCTGGATGTGAGCTATATCCAAACATTGCAATACAACTTGTATCATGACGTATTCATCCTAAAGAATTTCAGTTCCCTTTAAGTGGGTTCTAATGACACCCGGCATATTGGTGCACTTATTTCTTGCACGTCTAATCCAGAAACACTCTGGCACTGCTTCTACTTTAGTTCTGAAGAGCATGCCAAATTCCTTGATGTGTACAGAACTAGGCTTGTCAGATCCTAAACCGAGTAGTTCAGGGAGCAACGAGAAGAGGAGATACCGACCAGACATCCACCACAACAACCTACAGTATGAAAAAAAACCCCAAGCATGGGCTAATCCAGTCCTCTGAAGATAATCCACAACTAACAGTGTGAGAAATTCAAACATGATGGTAACTGACATCAGTCCTTTGAAGTCTTACACTTTTTAAAAGATCTCCCAAGTCTTCCCCAAGCCTTAATTTTGCAGGACTTTCTTATACCCTGTGCAAGAAGTAATGCAAGTATTTGCATGCCAAGACGACTATTACTACAGCCTCCAGGCATTAAACCACAGCCCCCTGGAATGCACTATCTCTGTATGCAGGCTCTCATCAGCCTGCGAACGTTACAAATATCACGACTGTCTCTACTTCGTGTTCAAGTCCCTTCAATACTGACATTTTCCACAGAGAACAATTAGGACAGCAATGACCAACACTGTACAGGGAGCCTATTGAAGCTGCCAGTCTTCATCTCTTACAACACAGGCCCCAAGGGCTGAGTCACAAATGGAACCAAACCCAAGTATGACCTAGGAATCAGCTGGTGAACTTCTTGAAAACAGGAAACAAAATGAGAAACCAAACAATCCTCCCTCCCACACACCTAGACAGGCATACCGTGCAATTCTTGCAAAGCTCTCTGGAAGACCTACTTCAATACGTAAAGGGTTTATGTGGAGGGGAAAAAAAAACCCACACCAAAAAAAAGAAAAAAGTAGTATCCTGGCTGTTAAGTAATCTTGGGGTTTTTTGATCCAAAAGAAACTACATTTTCAGAATTCCTATTTCTACACCACCAGTATCACCTTGTACTACTTGGAAATCCCAAAACAATGACAGGTAAAATGTACCTCAGTACAGCACAGTATATTATTTCCCCTTCCCTCACAATATCTAACAAAAATCCATTAACACTTAAAACAGTCTGGCATGTGAAAGCCAGATAGACCAACTCCCTTCTGGTACTGATGACTGGAAGCCCTTCTCCTCATACTGTAATCTAGTGTAATTTTTCAACCAAGCACACAGTTAAAAGGGACAGCTGCCTTATAGCTTGATTCCCTTTTTCCCTACATCTTATTTTCTTGCTCATATAAAAACACTTGAGTACCTCCAGGATTACTATCAGGCAACTAATCCAGTGGAAAAGCAACTAAGCAAATAATCCAGTTTTCAGCCACACCAGCTCCCTCATCTAGCTCACCATACAACCAGAAAGGCTTGGGCTAGACAAGGCAAGGGACAGACCCCCAGTTTTGGCAGCAACCTACATTACTTTCATCTTAGCACGACCATGAAAATGCTCCCTCCCCCTTTAATATCAAGTTTTGCCGCTGACAAAAATCACCTCCGGTGCAGTTAGTCAGAAATCTGCAAAGAGAGAAAGGACTGCAGAGGTGTATTAACCTTTTTTACAGAAGTCCAACTGTGCTTTGTACCAAAGCACCACATTGCTTATTACAATTCTGGGTAACATAACTCCATAAACACAACTAAAGTTTTCAAAGAAAAAAAGGTATTTAGGAAAATTATCAAATGCTTACCAATAACTACTGATCTTCCAAATGCATTATCCCAACATACTTAATTTACTTTCACTATACTCTAACATCAGCAGAAATAGCCTATGCGTTTTCTCTGCACAGCAAATCCCTTGATCATTCCTAAATTTGGGCATGGGATCACCCGAAAGAGCCACACTCATGAATAATTCACCCAAGAGAAACCAATCTTCGCAACTAGTCAAGAGGAGAAAGTGTCCAGATAGAAGCAAAAACTTTGAAAATTAAATTCAGCTGCCCTGCATTCTATGTTTGTACTTTGAAGTTACATATAATTACTTAGTAAAAGAATGGTTTTGCTAGTAAATTCTGGCACATAAACCAAACACACACGTGTGTGTGGGGAAAGCTTGAAATCATCTGTTAGAAGTCTTGAAAAGTTCTGACAAGACGGGGCAGGGAAGAGAGGGTTTAAGAAAAAACCCAAACCAAACAAACCCTATCCACAGTCTGTATGAATTACTCAACTCAAATCCATCTACATGGACAAAGTGTTCTCTTTGTAGGGCCTGGTTAATTGACCAGGATAAATTACTACAGTCTAAGCAATAATTATTTTATTAGGCATAGGAATATAATAATGAGCTCTTCAGTCATTTCCATTTCTAATTTTCCTGATTCCATAATTAAGAAAACATGATTAGACAACTCATCTTCTTCCAGTTTACTGAATCCCAGATTACAAAGAGCCAAAATGCAGTAAAATTTGAAAAATCAGTTTTAAACAATTCAAAAGACGTTATCCAGGCGAACAATAATCTTACGTCCACACAAGTAATATCAAACTGGAAATACGAGTCTCAAAATATTCTAAATTCATGGGGGTTTCCACCCCAAGGTAGAAAACTAAAAATTATTGCTTTTGCCTCATCCAAAGCGATAAATACGTATTTTTAGGTATGACACAACAGACAGAAGAAACTGGCTTTCAATACTCTATCCAAATTCGGAACAACTGAACTTATTCTCCACTACTTGGCAGAAAGCAACAACTTCTATAAGGCAAGGATTAAGATTAAGCCATCGTGGAAACAAAAGTGCTTTTTTCAAAGTCCAAAGGCCAAGAACATCCATAAGGCCAGAAGGAGACAAAAAGCAACATCAGAATTAACAGGCAAGAATATACTCTTTTGACATTTTTTTTTTGAAATGTAAACTTCAGGTTCACTTCCAGACTACCGTGCCAAAGAACGAGGTTTACAATAAACAGTTTGCCTTAGGGGAACAACTATTACAACCCTCAGACTCCAGTAAGTCTTAAAGATCTCAAGAAGTACCTTAAACGCTCCCTTCACAATTTGTTCCTCCACCCTTTATGATTTTGACAGGCCCAGGACAACCAGGTATCACAAGGAAACTGATTTAGAGTCAAAGTGCCAGACTAGAAACTTTAAATTTTGCCCCTTTTGGCTTAAGGTACAACTTGAGAGCAAGGCACAAAGAATCTACGAAGGTCTTTTTAGAAACAACAGACAGGAAACATGATTTTGTGCGAGTATTTAATGTATGCAATTCCCTCAAAATTTCCGAGTTCCAATTTTCCAGTTTCATGGTCAGATCAGATAGATTCACAGTTTCACCACTTGAGTTTTATTTCTTCAAATCAAGATATGGTATAGCTACTTCCACTGAAGCGGACTGGGCATAGTAGAGGGCACGCTGCCCCAGAATACTCAAGTTAAGCAACTCCAAGTCTGTCAAGTCCACTTCAGGAGCTGTGAAGCAAATACTCAGGAACTTTGACTAAAATTTGCTGAAACATAGAATAAATGATACTACAGTAACTCTAAATAGCACTAAACAGTTGAAGAATTGATAGTTACTTGTAGTCAAGATTTTGTACTAGAAACGTTTATTCTTTATAGCAAGCAACCAAACTGCAGAAGACACAAAATGCAGATTTATTGTTTTGGTGGGTATAAACTTAACTATAATAACAGTTTTTAATTAAAACTATTTTATTTATCAGCTTGATTGCTCATAATTACTCCTCTCAATCAATAACTAGTCCAATACTTGGCTTAACTTGAAAGACTAATTTAGCAACTTCTTCTTAAGACTGAATTAAATCTCTAACTCATTCTCTCAAGTGAAATAGGTTGAATTATACCCGTTGCAAAAGGGTACAGAGGAAACATTAACTGCATACTAAACTGGAAAATTAACTGGACAGAGCTTCACATTCCATACAATTATGAAAGACAGATAATGGAAAAAATCTTAAATTAAGATTTTTCCAGTTGTAGCAAAGGGCACAATAAATCAATTTTAAGAAGTTGTAGCTTTTAAATATTTTTTCATAAAAATATACATAGGAGAAATCAAACTATTTCCTAACAGAAGTGAAACAAAGCAAAGCAGTTAGAATAAAGGAATGTTTCTCAATTTGATCCATTTATCTAACAAATTCATTCCCTCTTTGTGGAGCATTAAATGCCTCCTAAGACAATCACAACACCACATTGTAAGAACCTCCACCCTCTAAAATCAGACAGACAAGTTTTCAAAGAAGGTCCAACACACACTAATTCTCCAAGATACACACACTTTAAAAGCACAGACAGGAGTTAACAGTGCTACTCAAATCAACTCTTTCTATGACCGTACATGCTCCCTTCTAATTTTCAAGTGCTAAAGCTATATTTCAAAAAGGGGTTTTGTTCCTTGTAAGAAATTTCTAACCAACAAACAATAAGACTCTGCAACATCTCCAATTAGTTCAGTTTTGTTTTAATGATATGGGGCAATTCTTAGAGCAGACATTGTGTAGCTAATAACTACGAAATAAAGAGGCTTATTGGTGTGGTCTTGGAATCCCAATTTGAACTGTAATTAACTGAAAAGCCAGAGTATCTGAAAATGCATACTAAGTTTTTTACTTCAATTTTGCAGTACTTCTTGAAGAACTTGGAAAAAGTGAAGTTGGTAGAACAGTATATATCACCAAGATTACAAAAACTGGAAGGAAATAATACATTGCAACAGTGATCCTCATTAAGTGAAGTTATTTCATCACAATAAATGTTTAAAAAAGTGTCAATGTCATTTAAAAAGTGTTGTATCCCTCCCCCCCCAAGTATTTGAAGACAGATAAACCTTTTTCCTTAGTCAAAATGGCTTTTAAAAAAAGTTTCTCAAAACAACAGCAATAATCAAAAAACATGAATTGTGTTTTCTTTAATCCATAACACCTCTAGTGCTGAAGGGCCATCCATGTAAAAAGCAGATTCTTTGGGGACATTAGTCAATTAACTTAACAAAACCCAGTTTTACGAAGATTTATCCTTCCTGCTACGAGGCGAGTCTGCTCCATTTGAGGTCACTGTTCCATTTATTCCATTTTCTAAAAAAAAAAAAAAAAGAAAAGAAAAAGAAGATGATACGATGTCAAATACAATGAGAGGCTTTAGATTTTATTACCTTTTTGTAGGTCCTATACAGTCTTTTAGCTTCTTTTCTAATGTATCTTCTTTGTTAAAAGTTATAATTCATAACGCAACAGTATAGTGATGTTTCTACAAAGTGCAAAACTTAAAGTTTACTATGATAAAGTCCAGTTTCCTGACATGGGTCAGACACTGAAATGTGTGCATTATATATACGTACACTGAAAATCAAGGCCAGCTATAATATTTTAGAAGACATTACCTTAAAAAGTAAAATACTCAACATGTAGATGACACTGACCTGTGAAATTCTGGAGACACACAGTATATACGCAATTGCCCCATATAGGTTTTTATTGTTTATACCACCTATTTAATATTTTAATTCTTACTAAAATTACATCCCTTCACTTACCTTTACAAGCTTTTCATATATATAGAAAATCTTTATATACACATAATTTTAAAATATATACTTAAACGTATAGAATTCATTTATGTTCTGATGAAGACATTTACGTAAGTAAGATGGACAGACGTAAACCACTATTTTTCCCAGTTTCTACACTGTAGAACAATGACCTACAATCTATGGATTTATAGTGCACACAACTCACAGTGAAATGGAGCGAGATAGTACCACCATGAATTAAACTATCATTCTGACTTCAAGTGTTGCGGTTTTTTGTACAAATAACTGGTTCAATGAATGTTTTCCATCTGCAGATGTGTAGCAGATCACCACAGAGTGTGACCAATCCACAAAACCAGCTATTGATCTCCCTGTCTCCCCCACTACCCCTAAACACTCCCATTCACACAAACAAGCAACTAAAAGAAAATAATAAAACCAGAAACATACATGAGGGTGAGACCAGACAGAGGCCCAGTTAGTCACATAGGAACAGTCAAAGTCTACCCAACATACTCAGTTGTAAAGACCACCACCATTTTTAAGGCTACGTAAGGTAGTCTTTGGATACTTTTCGAAAAGTTTGTGTTGTGCTTAAATAAAGAACCTTACAAAAGAATGAGCTAGATCCAAGCCAACTAACCGAAACCCTGTTTTCTTAAACAGTTAAGTCAAAACAAATGTAAGTAAAACAAAGAACAAGAATCAGCATGTGCCTGGGTACCCCACCTACATCACCAGTAGGATTTTTCTACTGTCATTTCTTGCTTTTGGCATAGTCTAAAATCAACACAACTTACTGTATCCTGGCTCCCTAAAGTCCATCCAACCACAAAAAAAAACAAACCCCACACTGTTTCAACCAGTTCAAATGCACTGTCCTGCTGCATCCTGTGCAAGTGTTCTGAACAGATAACATTACGGGAATCTTCAAAACAGAAGAATTTGAAACAACACTAACCTTTCCCTTTTTAAAGATATTTTCTTCCCATTTAAAATAAGCTGTAAAATTCCCTAGTCTTTAAGACAGGCATAGCTCAATTATTTTGTGAATATAACCACAATTCCAATTAACTTTTTCACTATGCGTTTACCACTTGAAAGTCCCCATTGAAGCTGGGTGAAAAATAGCAAATTCACCAAATTACATGAATGAAATAGTTTAAGAGATTTTTTTAAAGCTACTACCTTTTTGACTAATTAAAATGCCATTTAAGTTTATGCTTTAAAATATTTGTCATTAGTTTCACAAAAAACATGTTAAGACACAATGAACATCAGGCTCTGATTAAGTAGGACACTTACATAGGAAACTACCTTCACTCAATTTAAAAAAAAAAAAGTCCAACTGGATTTTCTGAAGAAAACAAAAAAACCTTAACACCACATAAAAGCCAAATTGTGATAATTACAAGTCATCAAAAGGGAGTACAGAAATACTCTAAAGCATGTAATTTTAATAAAAAAGAATCTTGGGAAAAAAAAATCTCCAAACTGATCGTCTCACGTTACGTTCAGTATATCAAAAAGCAGAACAGATTGGCAATACATGATTGGTAGTAAAGGATCGATCGTGCTGAGATAAGCTTCTGAAATGACTCAAGCAGTTTCAAAAAGTGCAAAAGCTATTCAACCTAGCATTTAAATACACAGAAGTTTAACTGTTGCTACAACAGAAATACTGAAGTGTGGGTTTTTTTTTTTTTTTTTTTTTTTTAAATGGAGCATGTATTTTTTCTTGGAGAAAAAAGCATTTCATTCATCTTTCATGCCCTTTCCATAAAAAGAATGTGACACAATCAAGAAGTCAAATCTAGAGTCATTCTATGCAGGTTTAGAGTAGCAAGTATTTATTGCCTCCCCTTAGAAGAAGTATAAAAAAGCGCTATTTTTAGTAAAAATAGTTTAATATTAAGCTTATTTACTGGATCATCAAGTGATGTCCTTGCCCTAAAACCTTAGTTTATGAAAAACAAGCTTGAAATTAATTGCAAGAAAAAAAATTACAAGTAATTGATTATGAGAACAGATCTGAAAAGATGTCTGTTCCCTTTTTAAGGGAACAAACCATCAAGCATGACACAATTTGCTCAAGTAATAAAATTAGACATAATAAAAACCTCCTGTTTCATTAACTAAAGAAATGGTAATTCCTTCATTCACTCAATTAGAAAAGAAAAAAAGAAAAACCAAACAATTAATATATAGTGATTTTTTCAATAAAAAACCCGAAACACAGCAACATTCACCAATGCTGTTTCTGTAACCAAGTCATCTCGCTTGGAAGCGAAACATAAAATATTTCTTTAGCAATTATATTAAAAAAGGGCCTTCCATTACCTAAAGTTGTTTTTGAGAAGTGAAGGCAACAGGATAACTGAAAATACAAACCTCTTTCTTTTCTGGAGCTCTTTCCTTTAGCTGTTACGAACTTCTTTTTCACTGACTGAGGCTGAGAAGAAGAATGCTCTCTCCATCTCCTAAGCTGGAAATTAATGAACTTCCACATCATAAATGCTTGAGTCATGCAGATGGAGGCCAGCACACTGATTCTAGAAACAAAGCACAGGTAAAGGTTTATCAGTAAGTCTATTCCGTTATCCAAAGAGGAATGGAAAGTAGAACACCACCTCAGATAGATTTTTGTATGTCATAGACTGCCGTTTTACTCAGGTTCCTCAAAAAAATTAGAACAATTCCTTCCAAATAATACAAATTTGTAAAAGTTCATGTGTTTTGGGTTGGGGGGGGCGTTGTGACTTCCCCCTCCCCTCTCCTAGTAACATCCATTTTCTAATCCAAGCAAGAGTTAGCTCACGTAGGGCAACTGGGCTTAGCACAGCTAAACAAAACTAGATACACAGTGATGAGAGTGAAGTCTTTGCTCCTCCATCAAAACTGGGAAGCACTAGATTTTTCCTGCTTTCTCCTTTCTCAGTATTACTCTCAAGGTACCAGGTAGTAGCAGCTGAAAATGGTTTAAGAGAGTCTTGCAGTTCTGAGTATCAATTCTGCAGGGTAATGCTGACATTGTCCGTGTTTTAAGAACTTCCTTTTCTGGATTTAATTCATAAAAAAGGCTGGGTGGTTGGCTGAACATTCTGCATCACGTAGCAGCAGCAGGAGACATAATAAAGGCAGAGAAAGAGGTAGGAATCTTCAAGCAGGACCAAAGATGCTCTGGGCATAATGTGCTGACCACTGCAATTATAGCTAGAATTCAATTCAGTAACTCTAAAACATTTGAAAGTAATCTCTGTTAATTGCATTTTCCTCTTAATTATTTTATCCGACACCCCACCCCGCCCCCCCACCCCCCAAAAAAGTAACCAATTACAGATTTCTCAGCTGTAGACTCTAAATTCTTCAGTTCGTTTTACTGGGCCTGATGAGTTTGTTACAGAAGATATTCCTATTGATCCCACCGGTTGCATGAAAGCACTAACCCCTCAGAATTACTAGCATTAATTTAACACAGGTTTACAGCTCATGCTTAAGAACGGTTCCAAGTTTACTATACCTAACAGCCAGGATATTAAAGTTTCCGGTACTGAAATTCAGCTGCTGATCTTCTGCTCTTGCCAATCCAAAGCCAAAAGTGAGGACTGAGAGAATCAGGGTGAGAAGCCTTCCCAAAACAAAAAGAACTGCCCACAGTGAAAATCTATGAAGAAAAACACCACAAACGCTAAATTAATTTTCAGTTCACAATATGAGTACTAGCAACGCAAATATTTACTCTTTACCATGTAAATTTGTTAGAAATTTAAGAACTTACATAAATTCTTTATTTTGCAGTTATCCTAAACTAGTCTTATATTTCTAGTACTCACAGAAGACAAAAAGCAAGAGAAGTCCTGTCTCACAAATTTTTTGTTGTTACAAAGTACCTATAGAACCGGCTGTATTAGCAACTTATGCTGTTCCTTTCCTCTACAAAACTTTTTTTTTTTTTTAAATATCACAGAATCACCTAGGTTGGAAGAGACCTTTGAGATTATCAAGTCCAACCATAAACCAAACACGCCCCTAAGCCATGTCCCTCAGCACCATGTCCACCCATCTTTTAAATACCTCCAGGGATGGCAATTCCACTACTGCCCTGGGCAGCCTGTTCCAAAAAAAGAGTAATACATAGTATAAGATTTTTATTTCATTTTATACCGCTACGAACATTTACTTAAATAGGTGAAAAAGGTAAAAAACCCAGTTGTTTTAGAGATATAAATACTAGAACCAGTCTACAGAACAGTGGCCTCTTAAGGAAACGCTGTTTGAACTTCCTTGCAATTCTGGTTTCTGGTTAGCTAAATGAAACAAAAATTATGTGAATTTAAAAGATGAAGACTACTTACCCTTTCTGGTATCTTTCATCACTGAAGTAGAAAAGACGGGATACATGGAAAAGAAATTCAACGAAGTAATGTAATACCAGAAGAACAAGTCCAAGATGGGTCAGACTATCAAAACAAATAAAAGAAACATTCAGATATTTTGTTAGATGTTTAAGACAGAGAATGAAGCCAGCAAAAGTCCACAATTGACTCACTTCAGGAGATAGGCTCCAGCAATATGGAAGAGATAAAGTCCAATGTAGACAATCTGGCGAAAGATATCTTCCTGTTAGGAAGAAAAAAGTGATTATGTGTTATACACGAAGTTATACATTATTGTACAATGCTATATATTATTACAAACTATTCCCTAGTCTTGGAAATTCTCCATGGTTTATCAGCTACTTTAACGTGGTCTGTGCTGGCACTGAATTACTCAGCCTGGATCATCTAATTCCACACATAACTTACTGCTTACTTACTAACAATATTCAGTACCTTAGACATATGCTATTGTGCAAAAATCCATCAAACATCAAAAAGATGCTTTTTAAAAGGGCCTGGTTTTATCTGATGTGACTACTGTGAATTTGTACTAGCTATTACAATACTTATTTGGTATGTATTAGTGTATCATCAGATAACTTCCTACAGTTCTGTGTGTTTGCAGCCTGTCAGATTCTGTTAGATTGCTACAGAAATCAAGTAACAGTCTATGAGCCAAAATGAAAAGGTTTTGAAGTGTTGACATCTATTTTAAAAATTCAAGATCATCCAAGATTCTGGCACGCTGTTGCTGGCAAATACAGAGAATAATGTTATTAACCAGTCATGCTAAGCTACATGGTCACACTTCAAGTTTGGTTTTAGCCAGCCCCATTCAATTTAACACTTCATAGAGATGAATAATAAAGAGGAAGAGACATGAATTACAGACGCACAGCACATGGAAAGCAGAAGGTGCCCATCTGTGAACAGAAAAATCATGAGATCATAATAAAAATCTGTCTTGAAGTGATATGCAGAGTATATTCAGTTATGCTTAAGAAACTCCTAATTTTTGGAAAGATTCCCTAAACTTCAAGCAAGAGGCTTCAGCTTTGTCACACAGAATGGTTAGAGTTGGAAGGGACCTTAAAGGTCATCTAGTTCCAACCCCTCTGCCATGGGCAGGGACACCTCCCGCTAGACCTGGTTGCTCAAAGCCTCATCCAGTCTGGCCTTGAGCACTTTCAGGAATGTGGCAGCCACAGGTTCTCTGGGCAATCTGTGCCAGCACCTCACCACCCTCACAGTAAAGAATTTCTTCCTAATATCTAATCTAAATCTCACCTCTTTCAGCTTAAAACTGTTACCCCTCATCCTATCACTACACTCCCTGACAAAGAGACCCTCCCCATCTTTCCTGTAGGCCCCCTTCAGGTACTGGAAGGCTGCTAGAAGGTCTCCCCAGAGCCTTTCTCTTCTCAAGGCTGAACAACCCCAACTGTTAGCCTGTCTTCACAGGAGAGGTGCTCCAGCCCTCTGGTAATTTCTGTGGCCCTCCTCTGGACCCTCCTCTACACCTACTCTAACAGAAAACGAAAAATGAGTTCTTTCAGACTAATTAGAGAATAGTCAGCAGAAATGCTTAGTTTCTCAGAGTTCTACCAGCCTTTCGCACTTTATCTTCAGAACTGAGGTAACATTTAAATAGTTGATGCTGCCTGCTGAGACAAACTGTCAGAGACCAAAGGCCTACTGGAATGCTGCAGGTGGAGGGACACACTACCACACAGAATGCTGAGTTAACAACTTATTTTCTGTCTACATCAGCAGTACAGACAACCAGACCTCAGAGAAGCCAAGACAGCAGAGGTTAAACAGTGGTGAAAGAAGTATCAAGTATGAACTTGTAAAAACAAATGAACTATTCTTAATGCAAAAGACAGAGGCCAAAATTCCAAGCAGTGACCTAGTAAAATGCAGGAACATCTTTCACTAGATCAGGTTGCTTAAAGCCCCGTCCAACCTGGCCTTGAACACGCCCAGGGATGGGGCATCCACAGCTTCTCTGAGGAACCTGTTCCAGTGTCTCAGTACCCTCATTGTGAAGAATTTATTCCTTGTATCCAATCTAAATCTACCATCTCTCAGATTAAAATCATTGCTCCTTCTCCTTTCACTACAGGCCTTGACACAAAGTCTTTCTCCATCTTTCTTATAAGCCCCCTTCAAACATTGAGAGGCTGCAATAAGGTCTCCCTGGAACCATCTCTTCTGCAGGCTGAACATCTCCAACTCTTTCAGTCTGTCTCCAGAGGAAAGGTGTTCCAGCCCTCTGGTAATTTTTATGGCCCTCCTCTGGACGCAGTATTCCAGGTGGGGTCTCACAACAGTGGAGTAGAGCTGCAGGATCACCTCCCTCAACCTGCTGGCAACACTACTTTTGATGTGGCCCTGGATATGGTTGGCTTTCTGGGCTGCAAGCGCACACTGCCAGCTCACATCCAGCTTTTCATCCCCTAGTACTTCCAAATCCTTCTCTGCAGGGCTGCTCTTACTCCCTTCATCCCCCAGCTTGTATTGATTTTGGGGACTCCCATGACCCAGGCGCAGGACCTTGCACTTGGCCTTGTAGAACTTCATGAGGTTCACACAGGCCCACTCCTCAAGCCTGTTAAGATCCCTCTGGATTGCATCCCTTCCCTCAAGCACATCAACTGCACCACTCAGTTTGGTGTAATCTGCAAAACTGCTGAGTGCACTCAATCCCACTATTTATGTCATTGATGAAGACATTAAATAGCATTGGTCCCTGTACAGACCCTTGAAGAACACCACTCATTACTGGTTTCCAGTTGGACATTGAGACGCTGACTGCAACTCTTTGGAAGCAGCCATCCAAACAGTTGCTTATCCATCTAACAAAGAGTCCATCCATCAAATCCATCTCTCTCCAGTTTAGAGGTAAGAATGCTGTGGGGGACCGTATCAAAAGCCTTAACAGAAGTTCAGGTAGCTCTTCCCTCATCCACTGATGCAGTCACTGTAGGTGGCCACTAAATTGGTCATTAGACTTGCCCTTGGTGAAGCCACATTGAAGAGTTTAAAACAGAAGAGATTAAAAAGGAAACTGCATATGCAAAATGAGCCTGAGCAAAAACATGCAGAGAGACTACTTAAATTGGTCCAGGAAGGCAAGAAGTGTGCTGCAAAAAGATCTACAGTAAACTCAGTGTTTTGAGAACCCCAACAGAAAAAACCCTTAGGGGGAAAAGGATGCTGTTAAAAATTGAGCATTGAAAAAGAATCTCACAACTAATCGGGATTTCTACTGAGGACAGTGGTATTTAAATTAAACCCCGGATTTTAATATTCCTCGGAATTATGAAATTATTTACTGCTTATATTCTACACCTGTATCACAATTCATGAAGCAATTCTAGATTTCAATGAGACTATTCAGACTACTAATTACAAGAAATAATAAAAAAAAAGAGTTTGAAAAGAAAGTCTCACGCTCATTGTCTCAAGGGAAAATTCTTTTAGTAGATGAGAAACACTAGTAATTTTTATTTACACAACAGATACATACCAATTTTACTGCAATTAGAAATGCAGGCTTTAGCCCTACCTTCCCACACGGACGTTCAAGCACCCAAAAGTCCACCAGGAAAAGTGGGTAATACAAATAAGAATAGGAAATGTAGGGTAACACATTAGTGTGGGAGTCCAAAAGACAGTAACTATTCCACCGTTCAAGTTGCTTTGTTTGGAGTTCTTTCAATTTACATTTTGAACTTACTTTTTTAGTTTTCTGGAAGTATAATTCTGGAAAAGCATGAAACCAGTATGCCAACTGTAAGATGTAGAAAAACTTCATTTGAAACCTGTACAATACAGCAAGAATTGAAGATTACTTTTTATTTATGAACTTAAAACATTTCAGAAGCTTTTTTTTTTAAAAAAAACCCCACAAATTTAATCAAAGCTCTAAAGAAAGAAAAATATAGATTCTGCCTGCAGCCAACTCAAAAGATTTTTTTTAAAAAATGAAATCATTAGGATAAATAAAACTTGCAAAAATCTGATTGTTTAAATAATAGCCTACAGAAAGAGAAATCTGTATTCTACAAATTGATAAAGAGTCAAGTTGCTCCATAAATATAAGCAAAAATACCTTCATGATTAATACAGTTTTACAGACTATTTATTCTACACAGATTGTATGTGACACACCCTAGGTTTAAAACACTCCCTCCTCTCCCCAACAATCCTTTAAGGAAGAAGTCTTACGGAATCAGAGTGTGCGGATAGTCCCTCCACAGAGAGGTTGGATCTGATATATAGTTCTCCTAAAAAAGCAAACGAGAAAACCCCAATAAACTCTCAAAGACGCTGCTTCCTAGTGAGAAATAATGAATAAGCATACATACACATACGTATTTATGTATATGTGTATGTGTACATACAAACACACACACATCTACACACACAAGTAAAAGCTGGAGATCGATATATTTCCTTCTACAAAAAAACCCAAACCAAACCCAAAACTAAGACACAGCTGTATTGGCTTAGAAAAATAAAAAGCAACCAAACAAACCAAGCATTCATTCAAGATAGAGTGTCCTTATGAGATGGAGGTTATTTCAGCATCACTACAGCCATAAGCCTTCCTCTGTAAACTGCTGACAAGCTTTGAGCTTAACTAAGAGAAGGATCTTTTTTTAAGGAGTTGTTATTTTAAGGGGGAAAAAAACCCAACAACCAAAAAATTCTTCCCCTTCTTTGAAGCTAAGCTCATACACATACAGCCACTAGCAAAGAGGAGGCCATCTGAAAGCACACTCACCTGAGCCTGCAGCAGCCTGCCTATACACCCATTCCCTAGGCTGTCAAAATGCTACATATGATGCTTTTTTAACATTTATTTTACGCTAACAAGCCAACACAGAAAAACTACAGAGAATGAAGTACCATAATAGGGTTAAAAAGTTTTACCTTACTCAGTTGACAGTAAATCAAATTAACTCAGACTGAGCAAGAGTAACACTATTAGACTTTACGCTCAGTTATGACTACAACCTACACAGAATCCCTAAACTCATCCCTGTTTAATACTAGAACCAGCTACAACCAAAAAAATATGCCGAAAACCTATTTATCATCATCATAAGTGAAGCTTTCGAAATCTCGTAATACAAACAGAAGAGAAAGCATACTTACAGAGACAAGAATACTTGTTCCCCAAACACAGGAGAAAAGGTAGAATGCACTAAGTTGGCCAGACTCATTGAACTTGCTATGCTTTGTTTTTGAAAAGTGCATTTTCCTGTTAATTTTCTGAAATGAAAGTCCATTGTTATTTATATGCGGTAGTACTTAACGTTTACCTGTTAACTGCATTAGAACATCTAAAAGCTTCAATGCATGTTTTAACAGTTAAAAGCTTTAATGCAAAAGTTTATTTTTAAGTTAATAAAGTATAATTAAAACTTGACAATTATCTTGATGAAAGGAATTAATATTTTGTACTTACATCCAGTACGTACTCCTGAATAATAGCATGTATGATTATTGCTACCAGCATGTAAAAGAAAATTGTAGCCAAATCTTTGATGCCATAGTGATACAGAGAGATTGTTTCTGCAGATTGTTCTTCTAAAAGGCAAACAGAATTAACTGTTAGGCACCAATACAGTTTAATCACTAGTAAGTTTGTTTTTCAAAGTGAAACCTTTCAGACAGAAGTAGTTAGTAGTCAGCTGAACAAACAGAAGTCAAATTAAACTGCCATCGTAAGATCACTAGATGGTTTACAGACATCTTCATCACATCACAAACCAAATTTCATTCTAGAAAGATGTATTATAAACATGAAAACTTAACTGCACTTATGAAGCTTACCCAAATAAACTGAAAGGGGACAATAAGATTATGCTGAACTATCGCCTTGCTTTGACTAGTAAAGATTGTCAGTTGCAAAACCACAGTACGAATTAATGTGAACTTACATACCAGTCAGATTGTGTTTTGGCACTAACGAAAAATCCAGTAGAACAGAAACATTGTCCCTAACCTAATTAAAATGGAGTTTTACTAAAAATAAAGCAGAGTCCTTGAAAATTGCTTAGTATCTACTCAAACTGACACTTACTTAAGACTTCGCTTACCCTCAGTCTAGAAAGTACGGCATACTAATAATGTCTGAATATACTGTCTCACAACTAACCTCCTGCAAGATACATACCTGTGGCAGGAATGGTAACATTATACTGAAGCGTAACAAAAATGACAGCTGCCTTTGCTGTAATCTGAAAGAGAAAAAAAAAGGTAAGCGCTGTAAATACTCACTAAAATGAGCTATATCAAACCGAAAACATTTGCCCAGAGTTTTAGCACCCTTCCCCGGCATGCTCGTCCCCTCCCATAGAACGGATCAACCACATTATCACACCGCTTCACCTGACTTCCCAAAGGCAGAACACACTGCGTGATCTCTATGGGTTTGTTTACAGAATACCCAATCTCCTGAACGAAATACCTTCAAAAACTCTACTTACAAATAGTCTTTTCTACAACATTAAAAAGATGACACACACTGCAATTCTTTCTTCAGTCCAAACTGTATTATTACATTAACACAATGTAAAAAATCAGGCAATCCCTAGACAACGATGCATGCAGCAATAACTGAGAATAAACTTCATTTAAAACTACATTTTGACAAAATTTGAAGGTCTGTATCATTTTCATAAATCTGCAAGCAATCTGGAAAATGTGGACAGAAAAGGAGAAAAGGCATAAACCATTTCAGGCCAGCTGCATACCGACTCAATACGATTAGCATTCTTTCGACCCTGGGGATCCTTTGGCAAAACAAGTGCAAAACAAAAGAAATGAAATTTAGCAGCAGTGATACTACTCCTTTATGACAGACAGTAAGAAAAAGCAGAATGACTAGAAAGGGGGTGGGGAGGAAAGTTTGTTTTAAAGGCTTTTTTTGGGGGGAGGGGTGCGTGTGTGATACTATAAAACCCCTAATAAATAAGCAACAGCACAAGTTCTTATCTATCAATACGAATCAATTAATTTTCAACTTTAACACAGCTTTCATGAATCCCAACATGAATCGGTGTGTCTTAACAGAGAGGGAAAAGTAAGCATGATCGGTTTCCCACTGCTGTGAAAACCCCCCATCCTTGTTGCACTTACAGGACCAGCAAAAAAACCCCCCACCATAAAGCCACCAAAAACCCAAACTCCTTTATGAATCTGGGAAGGATACTTTGGGTATCTGAAGATAATGACTGGGTTACTACCAGCATTTATTATCATTCATGAGAAATGAGACTTATTTATTTTTAAAATTAGCACTTTGTAAACAAGCCCTAGATTTTCTAGGATTCCCCGAATACACAGTGGACTGTTCACTCCATGTAAATTCAGGAATCCAACTAGTTTGCCTGAATTAGTGAAGCTGCCTAGGGCTCCCTATTCATCAAGGGAGCCTTCAGAGGACAATTCAAAGAGTTAGTAAATTCTGAACTGCCCTTTGAAGGTTCTGTCAACTACTCAAAGTCCTAATTCAGCTGCACAAGTTGGGCAGTACACACACTTTACCATACCAGCTTTAACCACAGCAGATGATTTCCAAGATCTATATCAAAGCATTTAAAAAATTGCAACAAGCTTCTCAAGCTGTGCTACATCTGTACCAATGGGGCATACGGCCCTTCTACACTGGGGCACAAAACATCCTGGATCAAAAGAATGGGAAACAAAGACTTCGGCACATCCAATCCCAAAATACCTTCCAACTTTATCACTAACACTGTAAATACAGTAAGCCAGAAGACGACGTACAAGGTAATGGATTAAGTCCATCTCTTTAACCTCAATCCCCAGAAAACCACCATATAAGGACTCTCTTGGTGATTTTTGATAGTAAACCCAGACATAACAGCCTTCTTGATCTGCCCTGCTTCTTCTTTCCATATATATATGTATTTCTCTCCCCCGGCCTCTAGTGCTGAGCAGTACCAACAGCTAGATAAAATTATTCTGAAAACCATCCGTATAATAAAAAGGCCCACAACTCTAAACAAGCATCTAAAACACTGAAAAGCCAGAAGCGTTTAGCCAGCAAAAATGGAAGCGCCTTACTTTGAGGGGACACAACTGAGGACATTTTGGAAGTCACGCAGGGAAACCACCTTTTTGCTTCCCTCCGAAAGTAACCGAGAAGAGCCAAAAAAGGCACACTTTGGACCAGCAAGAAGCTCAGGGTGCGGCTGCCCGCACGCACCCCTCCACCGGAGTTCACCGACTTCCCGTGTCATTTAGGAAGAGCTTCAGTGGCGGCGTCCGGCGCGGGGGCCCGGCCCTCCGCCAGGCCCGCGGGAGCGCTCCCTCCCACCGACCGCTGTCAAACGCGGCGGGGGCAACCCCGGCACCAGCCGCGGCTAGGGGCCTAGACCAGGGGCTAACGGCTCCGCAAGCCGCTTGCCGCCCCGGGCTCCACCGGGGATGGGGGGGTGCGTGTGAGAAGGGGAACCCGCCGTGCGCCCCCCCCATAACGGCGGCGGCATGTACACGTCACCGCTGGCCTGCCCGGCCCGCGCGGCCTGACGGATGCCGTAGTGCCGGCGAGGCCGCGCACACAAAGAGCGGGGAATCGCCTGTGGCGGCGGGGCGAGTGCGGCCGCACACTCCTCCCCCGGCCGCCGCGCTCCGACTGCCACGTAACCCCGCCGCCAGCAGGAACTCCCCCCACGCCGCCACCGCGGGAGGCAGCGCGCCGCCACGCTACGCGTCCCCTCACGGCG